>JANJXV010000086.1:2587500-2702500 GCA_024803745.1 Megascapheus bottae
TAGGGTTAAGGTCAGGGTTAGGGATAGGTTTAAGGTAAGGATTAGGGTTAGGTTTAGGGGAAGGGTTATGGTTAGGGTTAGGGTTAGGGTTAGGTATAGGGTTAGGGTAAGGGTAAGGGTAAGGGTAATTGTAAGGGTTAGAGTTAGGGTTAGGGGTAGGGTAAGGGTTAGTTTTAGGGTTAGGCTAAGGGTAAGGTTTAGGGTTAGGGTTAGGGTTAAGTTTAGGGTACGGGAAAGGGTAAGTGTTAGGGTTAAGGTTAGGTTTAGGGTAAGAATAAGGTTTAGGGTTAAGGTTAGGGTTAGGGTTAGGTTTAGGTTTAGGGTTAGGGTTAATGTTACGTTTAGCGTTAGGGTAAGCGTAAGGGTTAGGTTAGGGTTAGGGTTAGGTTTAGGGTTAGAGTTAGCGTTAGGGTTAAGGTAAGGATAAGGGTTAGGGTTAGGGTTAGGGTTAGGTTTAAGGTTAAGGTTAGGGTTAGGTTTAGGGTTAAGGTTAGGGTAAGGGTTAGGGTTCGGGTTTGGGTAAGGATAAGTGTTAGGGTTAGGGTTAGGGTTAGGTTAAGGGTTAGGGTTAGGGTTAGAGTTAGGGTTAGGGTTAGGGTAAGGGTAAGTGTTAGGGTTAGGATTAGGTTTAGGGTTGGGGTTAAGGTTAGGGTTAGGGTTAGGGTTAGTGTTAGGGTTAGGGTAAGTGTAATTGTTAGGGTTAGTGTTAGGGTTAGGGTTAAGGTTAGGGTTAGGTTTAGGGTTAGGGTATGGGTTAGGGTTAGGTTTTGGTTTAGGGTTGGGGGTTAGGTTTACGGTTAGGGTTAGGGTTAGGGTTAGGGTTAGGGTTAGGGTTAATGTTACGTTTAGCGTTAGGGTAAGCGTAAGGGTTAGGTTAGGGTTAGGGTTAGGTTTAGGGTTAGAGTTAGCGTTAGGGTTACGGTAAGGATAAGGGTTAGGGTTGGGGTTAGGGTTAGGTTTAAGGTTAAGGTTAGGGTTAGGGTTAGGGTTAGTGTTAGGGTAAGGGTAATGGTTAGGGTTATGTTTAGGGTTAGGGTTAGGGTAAGCGTTAGGTTTCAGGTTTCGTTAAGGATAAGTGTTAGGGTTAGGGTTAGGGTTAGGGTTAGGGTTAGGTTAAGCGTTAGGGTTAGGGTTAGAGTTAGGGTTAGGGTTAGGGTAAGGGTAAGTGTTAGGGTTAGGATTAGGTTTAGGGTTGGGGTTAAGGTTAGGGTTAGGGTTAGGGTTAGGGTTAGTGTTAGGGTTAGGGTAAGTGTAATTGTTAGGGTTAGTGTTAGGGTTAGGGTTAAGTTTAGGGTTAGGGTTAGGGTTAGGTTTAGGGTAAGGGTTAGGGTTAGGTTTTGGTTTAGGGTTAGGGGTTGGGCTTAGGGTTAGGGTTAGGGTTAGGTTTAGGTTTAGGGAAGGGTTAGTTTAAGGGTTAGGGTTTGGTTTAGGTTTAGGGTTAGGGTTAGGGTTAGGGTAAGGGTAAGGGTTACGGTTAGGATTAGGGTTAGGGTTAGGGTAATGGTTAGGGTTAGGGTTAGGGTTAGGTTTATGGTTAGGGATAGGGTAAGGGTAAGGGTTAGAGTTAGGGTTAGGTTTAGGGTTGGGGTTAAGGTTAGGTTTAGGGTTAGGATACATTTAAGGATTAGGGTTAGGGTTAGGGTTAGGGTTATGCTTAGGGTTAAGGTTAGGGTTAGGATTAGGGTTAGGTTTAGGTTTAGGGTTAGGGTTAGGGTTAGGGTAAGGTTATGTGCTAGGGTTAGGGTTAGGGTTAGGGGAAGTGTTAGGGTTAGGGTTAGTGTTACGGTTAGGGTTAGGGTAATGGTAAGATTTAGGGTTAGGGTTAGGGTAGGTTTAGGGTAAGGGTAAGTGTTATTGTTAGGGTTAGGTTTAGGATAAGGGTAAGGATTAGGGTTAGGTTTAGTGTTAGGTTTACTGTTAGGGGTTAGGCTTAGGCTTAGAGTAAGGGTAAGGGTTAGGGTTAGGGTTAGGGTTAGGGTTAAGTTTGAGGTTAGGGCTAGGGTTAGGGTTAGGGTATGGGTTAGGGTTAGGATTAGGGTAAGGATAAATGTTATAGTAAAGGTTAGGGTGAGGGTTAGGGTTAGGGGTAGGATTAGGGTTATGGTTAGGGTAAGGGTTAGGGTTAGATTTAGGGTTAGGGTTAGGCTTAGTGTTAGGGTAAGGGTAAGGGTTAGGTTTAGGGTTAGGGTTAGGGTTAAGGTTGAGGTTATGGTTAGGGTAAGGATAAA
This sequence comes from Megascapheus bottae, assembly GCA_024803745.1. Taxonomy (NCBI): domain Eukaryota; kingdom Metazoa; phylum Chordata; class Mammalia; order Rodentia; family Geomyidae; genus Megascapheus; species Megascapheus bottae. The sequence goes on from JANJXV010000086.1 coordinate 2,589,729, forward strand.
TGATAGAGTTAAGGTTAGGGTGAGGGTTAGGGTTAGGGTAAGGGTTAGCGTTAGGGTTAGGGTTAGGGTTAGGCTTAGTGTTAGAGTAAGGGTAAGGGTTAGGGTTAGGGTTAGGGTTAGGTTTAAGTTTTAGGTTAGGGTTAGGGTTAGGGTTAGGGTAAGGGTTAGGGTTAGGGTTAGGGTTAGGGTTACCGTTAGGGTAAGGGTAAGGGTTAGGGTTAGGGTTAGGATAACTGAAAGTGTAAGAGTTAGGGTTAGGGGTTAGAGTTAATGTTAGGGTTAGGTTAAGGGTTAGGGTTAGGGTTAGGATAAGGGTTAGGGTTAGGGTAATGGTAGGTATTAGGTTTAGGGTTAGGTTTAGGGTTTGCGTAAGGGTTATGGTTAGGGTTAGGTTAGGGTTAGGGTTCGGGGTTAGGCCTAGGGTTAGGGTTAGGTTAAAGGTTAGGGTTAGGTTTAGTTTAAGGTTTAGGGTTAGGGTTAGTGTAAGGGTAGGTGTTAGGGTTAGGGTTAGGGTTAGGGTTAGGGTTAGGGTTCGGGTAAGGGTAAGGGTTACGGTTAGGATAAGGGTTAGGGGTAGGGTAAGGGTAAGTGTTAGGGTTAGGGTTATTGCTAGGTTAAGGGTTATGGTTAGGTTTAGGGTAAGGTTTATGGTGGGGGCTTAGTTTAGGGTTAGGAAAAGGGAAATGTTAGGGTTAGGGTTAGGGTTATGGTTAGGGTTACGGTTAGGGTTAGGGTTAGGGTTAAGGTTGAGGTTAGGTTTAGGGTTAGGGTTAGGGTAAGGGTTATGTTTAGGGTTATAATTAGGGTTAGGTTTAGCGTTACGGTTAGGGTTAGGGTTAGGGTAAGGGTTAGGGTTAGGTTTAGGGTTAGGGTTAGGGTTAGGGTAAGTGTTAGGGTTAGGGTTAGGGTTAGGGTAAGGGTAAGTTTTAGGGTTAAAGTTATGGTCAGGGTTATGGTTAGGGATTGGGTTAGGGTGAGGATAAGGGTTAGGGTTAGGTTTAGGGTTATGTTAAGTGTAAGGTTTAGGTTTAGGGTTAGGTTTAGGTTTAGGGTTAGAGTAAGGGTTAGAGTTAGGGTAAGGGTTAGGGTTAGGGTTAGGGTTAGGGTTAGGTTTACTTTAGGGTTAGGGTTAGGGTAAGGGTAAGGGTTAGGGTTAGGGTTCGGGTTAGGGTAAAGTTTAGAGTTAGGGTTAGGTTTAGGGTAGGTTTAGGGTAAGGGTAAGTGTTATTGTTAGGGTTAGGTTTAGGATAAGGGTAAGGATTAGGGTTAGGTTTAGGGTTAGGTTTAGGGTTAGGGGTTAGGCTTAGGCTTAGAGTAAGGGTAAGGGTTAGGGTTAGGGTTAGGGTTAGGGTTAAGTTTGAGGTTAGGGCTAGGGTTAGGGTTAGGGTAAGTGTTAGGGTTAGGATTAGGGTAAGGATAAATGTTATAGTTAAGGTTAGGGTGAGGGTTAGGGTTAGGGGTAGGATTAGGGTTATGGTTAGGGTAAGGGTTAGGGTTAGATTTAGGGTTAGGGTTAGGCTTAGTGTTAGGGTAAGGGTAAGGGTTAGGTTTAGGGATAGGGTTAGGGTTAAGGTTGAGGTTATGGTTAGGGTAAGGATAAATGATAGAGTTAAGGTTAGGGTGAGGGTTAGGGTTAGGGTAAGGGTTAGCGTTAGGGTTAGGGTTAGGGTTAGGCTTAGTGTTAGAGTAAGGGTAAGGGTTAGGGTTAGGGTTAGGGTTAGGTTTAAGTTTGAGGTTAGGGTTAGGGTTAGGGTTAGGGTAAGGGTTAGGGTTAGGGTTAGGGTTATGGTTAGGGTAAGGGTAAGGGTTAGGTTTAGGGTTAGGGTAAGGGAAAGTGTAAGAGTTAGGGTTAGGGGTTAGGGTTAATGTTAGGTTTAGGTTAAGGGTTAGGGTTAGAGTTAGGGTTAGGGTTAGGATAAGGGTTAGGGTTAGGGTAATGGTAAGTGTTAGGGTTAGGGTTAGGTTTAGGGTTTGGGTAAGGGTTATGGTTAGGGTTAGGTTTAGGTTTAGGTTTGGGGTTAAGGTTAGGGTTAGGAAAATGGAAAGTGTTAGGGTTAGGGTTAGGGTTAAGATTAGGGTAAGGGTAAGGGTAAGGGTTAGGGTTAGGTGTTAGGGTTAATGTTAGGGTTAGGTTAAGGGTTAGGGTTAGAGTTAGGGTTAGGTTTAGGATAAGGGTTAGGGTTAGGGTAAGGGTAAGTGTTAGGGTTAGGTTTAGGGTTAGGGTAAGAATTATGGTTTGGTTTAGGTTTAAGGTTAGGGTGGGGGTTAAGTTTAGGGTTAGGAAAAGGGAAAGTGTTAGGGTTAGGGTTAGGGTTACGGTTAAGGTTAGGTTTAGGGTTAAGGTTGAGTTTAGGGTTAGGGTTAGGGTTAGGGTAAGGGTTATGGTTAGGGTTAGGATTAGGGTTAGATTTAGCGTTATGTTTAGAGTTAGGGTTAGGGTTAGGGTAAGGTTATGTGTTAGGGTTAGGGTTAGGGTTAGGGTAAGGTTTAGGGTTACGATTAGGGTTATGGTTTGGGTAAGGGTTAGGGTTAGCGTTAGGCTTAGTGTTAGGGTAAGTGTAAGGGTTACGGTTAGGGTTAGGGTTAGGGTTATGGTTGAGGTTAGGGTTAGGGTTAGGGTTTGGTTTAGGGTTAGAATTAGGGTTAGGGTTAGGCTACGGGTTAAGGCTATGGTTAGGGTTAGGGTTAGGCTTAGTGTTAGAGTAAAGGTAAGGGTTTGGGTTAGAGTTAGGGTTAGGGTTAAGGTTGAGGTTAGGGTTAGGGTTAGGGTTAGGCTTAGGGTTAGGGTTAGGGTAAGCGTAAGGGTTAGGTTTACGGTTAGGGTTAGGGTTAGGGAAAGGGTAAGGTTTAGGATAAGGTTTAGGGTTAGGGTAAGGATTAGGATTAGGGTTATGTTTAGGATAAGTGTTAGGGTTAGGGTTAGGGTTAGGGTTAGGGTTAGTGTTAGGATTAGTGCTGGGCTTAGTGTAAGGGCAAGGGTTAGGGATAGGGTAAGGGTTAAGTTTAGGGTTAGGATTAGTGTTAGGATTAGGGTTAAGTTTAGAATTAGTGTTAGGATTAGGGTAAGGGTTAGGGTTAGAGTTAGTTTAAGGTTAAGGTTTGGTTTAGGGTTAGGGTTAGTGTTAGGTTTAGGGTTAGGGTTCGGGGTTAGGCCTAGGGTTAGGGTTAGGGTAAAGGTTAGGGTTAGGTTTAGTTTAAGGGTTAGGGTTACGGTTAGTGTAAGGGTAGGTGTTAGGGTTAGGGTTAGGGTTAGGGTTAGGGTTAGGGTAAAGTTTAGAGTTAGGGTTAGGGTTAGGGTAGGTTTAGGGTAAGGGTAAGTGTTATTGTTAGGGTTAGGTTTAGGATAAGGGTAAGGATTAGGGTTAGGTTTAGGGTTAGGGTTAGGGTTAGGGGTTAGGCTTAGGCTTAGAGTAAGGGTAAGGGTTAGGGTTAGGGTTAGGGTTAGGGTTAAGTTTGAGGTTAGGGCTAGGGTTAGGGTTAGGGTAAGGGTTAGGGTTAGGATTAGGGTAAGGATAAATGTTATAGTTAAGGTTAGGGTGAGGGTTAGGGGTAGGGGTAGGATTAGGGTTATGGTTAGGGTAAGGGTTAGGGTTAGATTTAGGGTTAGGTTTAGGCTTAGTGTTAGGGTAAGGGTAAGGGTTAGGTTTAGGGTTAGGGTTAGGGTTAAGGTTGAGGTTATGGTTAGGGTAAGGATAAATGATAGAGTTAAGGTTAGGGTGAGGGTTAGATTTAGGGTAAGGGTTAGCGTTAGGGTTAGGGTTAGGGTTAGGCTTAGTGTTAGAGTAAGGGTAAGGGTTAGGGTTAGGGTTAGGGTTAGGGTTAGGTTTAAGTTTGAGGTTAGGGTTAGGGTTAGGGTTAGGGTTAGGGTTACGGTTACGGTTAGGGTAAGGGTAAGGGTTAGGGTTAGGGTTAGGGTAAGGGAAAATGTAAGAGTTAGGGTTAGGGGTTAGGGTTAATGTTAGGGTTAGCTTAAGGGTTAGGGTTAGAGTTAGGGTTAGGGTTAGGATAAGGGTTAGGGTTAGGGTAATGGTAAGTGTTAGGGTTAGGGTTAGGTTTAGGGTTTGGGTAAGGGTTATGGTTAGGGTTAGGTTTAGGTTTAGGTTTGGGGTTAAGGTTAGGGTTAGGAAAATGGAAAGTGTTAGGGTTAGGGTTAGGGTTAAGGTTAGGGTAAGGGTAAGGGTAAGGGTTAGGGTTAGGGGTTAGGGTTAATGTTAGGGTTAGGTTAAGGGTTAGGGTTAGAGTTAGGGTTAGGGTTAGGATAAGGGTTAGGGTTAGGGTAAGGGTAAGTGTTAGGGTTAGGTTTAGGGTTAGGGTAAGAGTTATGGTTTGGTTTAGGTTTAAGGTTAGGGTGGGGCTTAAGTTTAGGGTTAGGAAAAGGGAAAGTGTTAGGGTTAGGGTTAGGGTTACGGTTAAGGTTAGGTTTAGGGTTAAGGTTGAGGTTAGGGTTAGGGTTAGGGTTAGGGTAAGGGTTATGTTTAGGGTTAGGATTAGGGTTAGATTTAGCGTTATGGTTAGAGTTAGGGTTAGGGTTAGGGTAAGGTTATGTGTTAGGGTTAGGGTTAGGGTTAGGGTAAGGTTTAGGGTTACGATTAGGGTTATGGTTTGGGTAAGGGTTAGGGTTAGCGTTAGGCTTAGTGTTAGGGTAAGTGTAAGGGTTACGGTTAGGGTTAGGGTTAGGGTTATGGTTGAGGTTAGGGTTAGGGTTAGGGTTTGGTTTAGGGTTAGAATTAGGGTTAGGGTTAGGCTACGGGTTAAGGCTATGGTTAGGGTTAGGGTTAGGCTTAGTGTTAGAGTAAAGGTAAGAGTTTGGGTTAGAGTTAGGGTTAGGGTTAAGGTTGAGGTTAGGGTTAGGGTTAGGGTTAGGCTTAGGGTTAGGGTTAGGGTAAGCATAAGGGTTAGGGTTACGGTTAGGGTTAGGGTTAGGGAAAGGGTAAGGTTTAGGATAAGGTTTAGGGTTAGGGTAAGGATTAGGATTAGGGTTATGTTTAGGATAAGTGTTAGGGTTAGGGTTAGGGTTAGGGTTAGTGTTAGGATTAGTGCTGGGCTTAGTGTAAGGGCAAGGGTTAGGGATAGGGTAAGGGTTAAGTTTAGGGTTAGGATTAGTGTTAGGATTAGGGTTAAGTTTAGAATTAGTGTTAGGATTAGGGTAAGGGTTAGGGTTAGAGTTAGTTTAAGGTTAAGGTTTGGTTTAGGGTTAGGGTTAGTGTTAGGTTTAGGGTTAGGGTTCGGGGTTAGGCCTAGGGTTAGGGTTAGGGTAAAGGTTAGGGTTAGGTTTAGTTTAAGGGTTAGGGTTACGGTTAGTGTAAGGGTAGGTGTTAGGGTTAGGGTTAGGGTTAGGGTTAGGGTTAGGGTTAGGGTAAAGTTTAGAGTTAGGGTTAGGGTTAGGGTAGGTTAAGGGTAAGGGTAAGTGTTATTGTTAGGTTTAGGTTTAGGATAAGGGTAAGGATTAGGGTTAGGTTTAGGGTTAGGGTTAGGGTTAGGGGTTAGGCTTAGGCTTAGAGTAAGGGTAAGGGTTAGGGTTAGGGTTAGGGTTAGGGTTAAGTTTGAGGTTAGGGCTAGGGTTAGGGTTAGGGTAAGGGTTAGGGTTAGGATTAGGGTAAGGATAAATGTTATAGTTAAGGTTAGGGTGAGGGTTAGGGTTAGGGGTAGGATTAGGGTTATGGTTAGGGTAAGGGTTAGGGTTAGATTTAGGGTTAGGGTTAGGCTTAGTGTTAGGGTAAGGGTAAGGGTTAGGTTTAGGGTTAGGGTTAGGGTTAAGGTTGAGGTTATGGTTAGGGTAAGGATAAATGATAGAGTTAAGGTTAGGGTGAGGGTTAGGTTTAGGGTAAGGGTTAGCGTTAGGGTTAGGGTTAGGGTTAGGCTTAGTGTTAGAGTAAGGGTAAGGGTTAGGGTTAGGGTTAGGGTTAGGGTTAGGTTTAAGTTTGAGGTTAGGGTTAGGGTTAGGGTTAGGGTTAGGGTTAGGGTTACGGTTACGGTTAGGGTAAGGGTAAGGGTTAGGGTTAGTGTTAGGGTAAGGGAAAGTGTAAGAGTTAGGGTTAGGGGTTAGGGTTAATGTTAGGGTTAGGTTAAGGGTTAGGGTTAGAGTTAGGGTTAGGGTTAGGATAAGGGTTAGGGTTAGGGTAATGGTAAGTGTTAGGGTTAGGGTTAGGTTTAGGGTTTGGGTAAGGGTTATGGTTAGGGTTAGGTTTAGGTTTAGGTTTGGGGTTAAGGTTAGGGTTAGGAAAATGGAAAGTGTTAGGGTTAGGGTTAGGGTTAAGGTTAGGGTAAGGGTAAGGGTAAGGGTTAGGGTTAGGGGTTAGGATTAATGTTAGGGTTAGGTTAAGGGTTAGGGTTAGAGTTAGGGTTAGGGTTAGGATAAGGGTTAGGGTTAGGGTAAGGGTAAGTGTTAGGGTTAGGTTTAGGGTTAGGGTAAGAGTTATGGTTTGGTTTAGGTTTAAGGTTAGGGTGGGGCTTAAGTTTAGGGTTAGGAAAAGGGAAAGTGTTAGGGTTAGGGTTAGGGTTATGGTTAAGGTTAGGTTTAGGGTTAAGGTTGAGGTTAGGGTTAGGGTTAGGTTTAGGGTAAGGGTTATGGTTAGGGTTAGGATTAGGGTTAGATTTAGCGTTACGGTTAGGGTTAGGGTTAGGGTTAGGGTAAGGTTATATGTTAGGGTTAGGGTTAGGGTTAGGGTAAGGTTTAGGGTTACGATTAGGGTTATGGTTTGGGTAAGGGTTAGGGTTAGCGTTAGGCTTAGTGTTAGGGTAAGTGTAAGGGTTACGGTTAGGGTTAGGGTTAGGGTTATGGTTGAGGTTAGGGTTAGGGTTAGGGTTTGGTTTAGGGTTAGAATTAGGGTTAGGGTTAGGCTACGGATTAAGGCTATGGTTAGGGTTATGGTTAGGCTTAGTGTTAGAGTAAAGGTAAGGGTTTGGGTTAGAGTTAGGGTTAGGGTTAAGGTTGAGGTTAGGGTTAGGGTTAGGGTTAGGCTTAGGCTTAGGGTTAGGGTAAGCGTAAGGGTTAGGGTTACGGTTAGGGTTAGGGTTAGGGAAAGGGTAAGGTTTAGGATAAGGTTTAGGGTTAGGGTAAGGATTAGGATTAGGGTTATGTTTAGGATAAGTGTTAGGGTTAGGGTTAGGGTTAGGGTTAGTGTTAGGATTAGTGCTGGGCTTAGTGTAAGGGCAAGGGTTAGGGATAGGGTAAGGGTTAAGTTTAGGGTTAGGATTAGTGTTAGGATTAGGGTTAAGTTTAGAATTAGTGTTAGGATTAGGGTAAGGGTTAGGGTTAGAGTTAGTTTAAGGTTAAGGTTTGGTTTAGGGTTAGGGTTAGTGTTAGGTTTAGGGTTAGGGTTCGGGGTTAGGCCTAGGGTTAGGGTTAGGGTAAAGGTTAGGGTTAGGTTTAGTTTAAGGGTTAGGGTTAGGGTTAGTGTAAGGGTAGGTGTTAGGGTTAGGGTTAGGGTTAGGGTTCAGGTAAGGGTAAGGGTTAGGGTTAGGATAAGGGTTAGGGGTAGGGTAAGGGTTAGTGTTAGGGTTAGGGTTATTGTTAGGGTAAGGGTTATGGTTAGGTTTAGGGTAAAGTTTACGGTGGGGGCTCAGTTTAGGGTTAGGAAAAGGGAAATGTTAGGGTTAGGGTTAGGGTTATGGTTAGGGTTAGGGTTGGGTTAAGGTTGAGGTTAGGTTTAGGGTTAGGGTTAGGGTAAGGGTTATGGTTAGGGTTAGAATTAGGGTTAGGTTTAGCGTTACGGTTAGGGTTAGGGTTAGGGTAAGGGTTAGGGTTAGGATAAGGGTTAGGGTTAGGGTTAGGGTAAGTGTTAGGGTTAGGGTTATTGTTAGGGTAAGGATTATGGTTAGGTTTAGGGTAAGGTTTACGGTGGGGGCTTAGTTTAGGGTTAGGAAAAGGGAAATGTTAGGGTTAGGTTTAGGGTTAGGGTTAGGGTTAGGGTAAGTGTTAGGGTTAGGGTTAGGGTTAGGGTAAGGGTAAGTTTTAGGGTTAAAGTTATGGTCAGGGTTAGGGTTAGGGATTGGGTTAGTGTGAGGATAAGGGTTAGGGTTAGGTTTAGGGTTATGGTAAGGGTAAGGTTTGGGTTTAGGGTTAGGTTTAGGTTTAGGTTTAGGGTTAGGGTTAGCGTAAGGATAAATATTAGAGTTAAGGTTAGGGTGAGGGTAAGAGTAAGGGTTAGGGTTAAGATTAGGGTTAGGGTTAGGGTAAGGGTTAGGGTTAGGGTTAGGGTTAGGGTATGGGTAAGGGTTAGGTTTAGGTTTAGGGTTAGGTTTAGGGTTAGGGTTAGGGTAAGGAAAAATGTTACAATTAATTTTAGGGTTAGGGTTAGGGTTAAGGTTAGGGCGATGGTAAGGGTAAGGGTTAGCGTTAGGCTTAGGGTTAGGATTAGGGTAAGGGTTAGGTTTAGGGTTAGGGTTAGGGTTAGGTTTAGGTTTGGGGTTAAGCTTAGGGTTAGGGTTAGGGTAAGTGTACGGGTTAGGTTAGGGTTAGGGTTAGGGTTAAGGTCAGGGTTAGGGTTAGGTTTAAGGTTGGGATTAGTGTTAGGGTTAGGGTAAGGGTTAGGGTTAGGGTTAGGGTTAGGGTTAGGGTTATACTTAGGGTTAGGGTTAGGGTTAGGATTAGGGTTAGGTTTAGGGTTAGGGTTAGGGTTAGGTTAAGGTTATGTGTTAGGGTTAGGGTTAGGGTAAAGGTAAGGTTTAGGGTTAAAGTTATGGTCAGGGTTAGGGTTAGGGTTAGGGTTAGGGTTAGGGTAAGGGTAAGGGTTAGGGTTAGGTTTAGGGTTATGGTAAGTGTAAGGTTTAGGTTTAGGGTTAGGGTTAGGTTTAGGGTTAGGGTTAGCGTAAGGATAAATATTAGAGTTAAGGTTAGGGTGAGGGTAAGGGTAAGGGTTAGGGTTAAGATTAGGGTTCGGGTTAGGGTGAGGGTTAGGGTTAGGGTTAGGGTTAGGGTAAGGGTTAGGGTAAGGGTTAGGGTTAGGTTTAAGGTTGAGGTAAAGGTTCGGGTTAGGGTTAGGGTAAGGGTAAGGGTTAGGTCAGGGTTAGGGTTAGGTTTAGGATTAAGATTAGGGTTATGGTTAGGTTTAGGGTTAGGATTAGGGTTATGGTTATGGTTAGGGTTAGGGTTAGGGTAAGGGTAAGGGTTAGGATTAGAGTTAGAGTTAGGGTTAGGGGTTACGGTTATGGTTAGGTTTAGGGAAAGAGTTAGGATTAGGGTTAGGGTTAGGTAAAGGTAAGTGTTAGTGTTAGTGTTAGGGTTAGGGTAAGGGTAAGGGTAAGGTTTAGGGTTAGGTTTATGGTTAGGGTAATGGTTAGGGTTAGGGTTAGGTTTAGATAAGGGTAAGTGTTAGGGTTAGGGTTAGGTTTAGGGTTAGGCTTAGTCTTAGGGTTAGGGTTAGGGTTAGGTTTAGGGAAAGGGAAAGGGTTAGAGTTAGGGTTAGGTTTAGGGTAAGGATTAGGGTTAGTCTTAGGTTTAGGGTAAGTGTTAGGGTTAGGGTTAGGGTTAGCACTAAGTTTAGGGTTAGGGTTAGGGTAAGGGTAAGTTTTGGGGTTAGGGTTAGGTTTAGGGTAAGGCTAAGGGTTATGGTTAGGGTAAGGGTAAGTGTAAGGGTTAGAGTTAGGGGTTAGGGTTAGGTTAAGGGTTAGGGTTAGAGTTAGGGTTAGGGTTAGGATAAGGGTTAGGGTTAGGGTAAGGGTAAGTGTTAGGGTTAGGGTGAGGGTTAGAGTTTGGGTAAGGGTTATGGTTAGGGTTAGGGTTAGGTTTAGGGTTTAGGATAAGTTTAGGGTTAGGAAAATGGAAAGTGTTAGGGTTAGGGTTAGGGTTAGGGTTAGGGTAAGGTTTAGGGTTAGGGGTTAGGGTTAATGTTAGGGTTAGGTTAAGCGTTAGGGTTAGAGTTAGGGTTAGGGTTAGGATAAGGGTTAGGGTTAGGGTAAGGGTAAGTGTTAGGGTTAGGGTTATGGTTATGGTTAGGGTAAGGGTTATGTTTAGGTTTAGGGTTAGGTTTACGGTGGGGGTTTAGTTTAGGGTTAGGAAAAGGGAAATGTTAGGGTTAGGGTTAGGGTTATGGTTAGGGTTACGGTTAGGGTTAGGGTTAGGGTTAAGGCTGAGGTTAGGTTTAGGGTTAGGGTAAGGGTTATGGTTAGGGTTAGGATTATGGTTAGGTTTAGCGTTACGGTTAGGGTTAGGGTTAGGGTAAGGGTTAGGGTTAGGTTTAGGGTTAGTTTTAGGGTTAGGGTAAGTGTTAGGGTTAGGGTTAGGTTAAGGGTAAGGGTTAGGGTTAGGGTTAGGGTTAGGGTTTAGGGTTAGTGTTAGGTTTACGGTTAGGGTAAGGGTTAGACTTAGGGTTAGGGTTAGAGTAAGGGTTAGGGTTAGGGTTAGGATTAGGTTTAGGGCTAGGTTTAGGGTAAGGGTTAGGTTTAGGGTTAGGGGTAAGGGTTAGAGTTAGGTTTAGGGTTAGGGTAACGGTGAGGGTTAGGTTTAGAGTTAGGGTTAGGCGTAGGGTTAGGGCTAGGTTTAGGGTTAGGGTTAAGGTAAGTGTAAGGGTTAGGGTTAAGGTTAGGGTTAGGATTAGGGTTAGGTTTAGCGTTACGGTTAGAGTTAGGGTTAGGTTTAGGGTAAGGGTAAGGTTTAGGATTAGGGTTAGGGTTAGGGTAAGGGAAATTTTTAGGGTTAGGGTTAGGGTTAGGGTTAGGATGAGGGTAAGGGTTAGGGTTAGGTTTATGGTTAGGGTAATGGTTAGGGTTAGGGTTAGGTTTAGATAAGGGTAAGTGTTAGGGTTAGGGTTAGGTTTAGGGTTAGGCTTAGTCTTAGGGTTAGGGTTAGGGTTAGGTTTATGGAAAGGGAAAGGGTTAGGGTTAGGGTTAGGTTTAGGGTAAGGATTAGGGTTAGTCTTAGGGTTAGGGTAAGTGTTAGGGTTAGGGTTAGGGTTAGCACTAAGGTTAGGTTTAGGGTTAGGGTAAGGGTAAGTTTTGGGGTTAGGGTTAGGTTTAGGGTAAGGGTTAGGGTTAGGGGTAGGTTAGGTTTAGGGTTAGGGTAAGGGTAAGGGTTAGGGTTAGGATCAGTGTTAGGTTTAGGGTTAGGGTAAGGGTTAGGGTTAGGGTTATGGTTAGGGTAGGGTTAGGGTTAGGGTTAGGGTTAGAGTTATGGTTAGGGTAAGGGTAAGGTTTATGGTTAGAGTTAGGGTTAGGTTTAGGGTTAAGTTAACGGTAAGGGTTAGGGTTAGGGTTATATTTAAGGTAAGGGTTAGGTTAGGTAGGGTAAGGGTAAGATTTAGGGTTAGGGTTAGGGTTACGGTAAAGGTTAGTGTTAGTGTTAGGGTTAGGTTTAGGTTTAGGGTAACGGTTAGGAAAAGGGTAATGGTTAGGTTTAGTTTTAGGTTTAGGTTTGGGTTAGGGTTAGGGACAGGGTAAGTGTAAGTTTTAGGGTAAGGTTAAAGGTTAGGGTTAGGTTTAGGGTTCGGGTTATGGTTAGGGTTAGGGTTAGGGTAAGGGTAAGGTTAGGGTTAGGGTTAGGGTAAGGGTAAGGTTTAGGTTTAGCGTTAGGGTTAGTGGAAGGGTTAGGGATAGGGTGAGGGTTGGGTTACGGTTAGGGTTTAGGGTTCGGGTTAGGGTTAGGGTAAGAGTTAGGGTCAGGGTTAGGGTTAGGGTTAGGTTTAGGGTAGGGGTAAGTGTTAGGGTTAGGTTTAGGGAAAGGGTTAGGGTTAGGGTTAGGGTTAGGTTAAGGGTTAGGGTTAGGGTTAGGATTAGGGTTAGTGTTAGGGTTTGGGTTAGGTTTAGTGTTAGGGTTAGGATTAGGGTTAGGGTAACGTTAAGTGTTAGGGTTAGTGTTAGGCTTAGGGTAAGGGCAATGGTTAGGATTAGGGTTAGTGTTAGGGTTAGGGGTTAGGTTTAGGGTTAGGTTAAGGGTTACCGTTAGGGGTAGGGTAAGTGTTAGGGTTAGCGTTAGGGTTAGGGTAAGGGTTAGGGTTAGGGTTAGGTTTAGGTTTAGGGATAGGTTTAGGGTAAGGGTTAGGGTTAGTGTTAGGATTAGGGGTAAGGGTTAGGGTTATGTTTAGGGTTAGGGTAAGGGTAAGGTTTAGGTTTAGGGTTATGGTTAGGGGTTAGTGTTAGGGCTAGGTTTAGGGTTAGGGTAAGGGTAAGTGTTAGGGTTAGGGTTAGGGTTAGGGTTTGGATGAGGGTAAGGGTTAGCGTTAGGGTTAAGTTTAGGTGTTAGGGTTAGGGTAAGGGTAAGTGTTAGGGTTAGGGGTTAGGGTTAGTGTTAGGGTTAGGTTTAGGGTTAAGGTTAGGGTCTAGCATTAAGTTTAGGGTTAGGGATAGGGTAAGGGTAAGGGTTAGGGTTAGGGTTAGTGGTTACCGTTAAGGTTAGGGTTAGGGTTGGGGTTAGGATAAGGGTAAGTGATAGGGTTAGGGTGAGGGTTAGGGTTAGGATAAGGGTAAGGGTTAGAGTTAGGGTTAGTGTTAGGTTTAGGGTTAGGTTTCGGGTAAGGTATAGGATTAGGGTTAGGGTTAGGGTTAGGTTTAGAGTTAGGGTTAGGGTTAGGGTAACGGCAAGGGTTATGGTTTGGGTTAGGGTTAGATTTAGGTGTTAGGTTTCGGGTAAGGTATAGGATTAGGGTTAGGGTAAAGTTAGGGTTAGGGTCAGGGTTAGGGTTAGGGTAAGGCTAAGTGTTATGGTTAGGGTTAGGCTAAGGGGTAGGGTAAGGGTAAGGGTTAGGGTTAGGGTTAGGGTAAGGGTTAGGGTTAGGGTTAGGGTAAGAGTAAGTGTTAGGGTTAGGGTTAGGGTTAGGGTTAGTGTTACGTTTAGGATAGGGTTAGGGTTAGGGTTAGTGTAAGGATAAGTGTTAGGGTTAGATTTAGGTTTAGGGTAAGGGTAAGGGTTAGGGTTAGAGTTAGGGTTAGGGTTAGGGGTAAGGTTTAGGTTTAGGGTTAGGGTAAAGGTTATGGTTAGGGTTAGGGTTAGCGTTAGGGTAAGGATTAGGGTTAGGGTTAGTGTTAGGGGTAGGTTTGGGGTTAGGGTTAGGATAAGGGTAAGGGTGAGGGTTAGGGTTAGGCTTAGTTTTAGGGTTAGGGTTAGGGTTAGTGTTTGGTTAGGGTAAGGGTAAGGGTTATTATTATGGTTAGGGTTAGGGTTTGGGTTACAGTAAGGGTTAGGGTTAGGGTAAGGGTTAGGGTTAGGTTTAGGGTTAGGGTTAGTGTTAGGTTTATGTTTAGGGTTAGGGTAAGGGTTAGCATTAGGGTTGGGTTAGTGTTAGCTAAAGGGTAAGGGTTAGGTTTAGGGTTAGGGTAAGGATTAGGGTTAGGGTTAGGGTTAGGGTAAGGGAAAGGTTAAGGGTTAGGTTTAGGGTTAGGGTTAGGGTTAGGATTAGGGTTAGTGATAGGGTTAGGGTAAGGGTTAGGGTTAGGTTTAGGGTTAGCATTAAGGTTAGGTTTAGGGTTAGGGTTAGGATAAGGGTAAGGGTTAGGGTTAGAGTTAGGGTTTGGGTTAGGGGTTGTGTTATTGTTAGGGTTAGGGTTAGGGTTAGTGTTAGGGTTAGGTATAGGGTTACGGTTAGGGTAAGGGTAATTGTTAGAGTTAGGGTTAGGGTTAGGATTAGGTTTAGGGTTAGGTTTAGGGTAAGGGTAAGGGTTAGGGTTAGAGTTAGGATTAGGGATAGTGTTAAGGTTAGGGTTAGGGTTAGGGGAAGGTTTAAGGTTAGGTTTAGGGTTAGGGAAAGGGCAAGGGTTAGGGTTAGGTTTAGGGTTAGGGTTAGGTTTGGCTTTGGGGTTAGGGTAAGGGTAAGGGTAAGGGTTAGGGTTAGCATTAGGTTAGGGTTATGGTTAGGGTAAGGTTAAGGTTTAGGGTTAGGGTTAGGGCTAGGATTAGGGTTGGGGTAAGGTTCAGGTTAGGGTAAGATTTAGGGTTAGGGTTAGGGTTAGGGTAAGGTTCGGGTTCAGGTTAGGGTTAGGGTTAGCGTAAGGGTTAGGGTTAGGGTTAGGGTTAGCATTAAGGTTAGGGTTAGGGTTGGGGTAAGGGTAAGGGGTAGGGGTAGGGTTAGGGTTAGTGTTAGGTTTAGGGTTAGGGTTAAACTTAGGGTTCGTGTTAGTGTAAGAGTAAGGGTTAGGGTTATGGTTAGGGTTAGGGTAAGGGTTAGGGTTAGGGTTAGGGTTAGGGTTAGTGTAAGGGTAAGGGTTAGGTTTAGGGTTAGGGTTAGGGTTAAGGTTAGAGTTAGGGTTAGGGTTAGTGTAAGGCTTAGGATTAGCATTAGGGTAAGAGTTAGGGTTAGGGCAAGGTTTTGGGGAAAGTGTAAGTGTTAGGGTTAGGCTGAGGGTTAGGGTAAGGTTTAGGGTTAGGGTTAGGATAAGGGTTAGGGTTAGGTTTAGGGTTAGCATTAAGGTTAGGTTTAGCGTTAGGGTAACGGTGAGGGTTAGGGTTAGGGTTTAGGTTAGGTTTAGGGGTTAGTATTAGGGTTAGTGTTAGGTTTAGGGTTAGTGTTAGGGTAATGGTAAGGTTTAGGGCTAGGGTAAGGGTGAGGGGTAGGGTTTGGGTAAGGGTTAGTGTTAGGGTTAGGCTTAGGGTAAGGGTTAGGTTTAGGGTTAGGGTTAGGATAGAGTAAGGATTAGGGTTAGGGTTAGGGTAAGGATTAGGGTTAGGTTAGGGTTAGCATTAAGGTTAGGTTTAGGGTTAGTGTAAGGGTAAGAGCTAGGGTTAGGGTTAGGGGTTAGGGATAGGGTTAGGGTTAGGATTAGGTTTAGGGTTAGGGTTAGGGTAAGGGTAAGGGTTAGGGTTAGGGTAAGTGTTAGGATTAGGGTTAGTGTAAGGGTTAAGGGTAGGGTTAGGGTAAGGGTTAGAGTTAGGTTTAGGGTAAGGGTTAGGGTTAGAGTTAGGGTAAGGGTTAGTGTTAGGGTTGGGTAAGGGTTATGGTTAGGGTTAGGGTAAGGGTAAGGGTTAGAGTTAGGGTTAAGTTTAGGGTTAGGGTTAGGGTTAGGCCAAAGGTTAGTGTTAGGGTTAGGGTAAGGGTTAGGGTTACTGTTAGGGTTAGGGAAAGGGTTAGGGTTAGTGTTAGGGTTAGGGTAAGGTTAGGGTTAGGATCAGTGTTAGGGTTAGGGTAAGGGTAAGGTTTGGGTTTAGGGTTAGGGTTAGGGTAAGTGTTAGGTTTAGGGTTAGGGTTATGGTGAGGTTTAGGGTTAGGGTAAGGGTAAGGGTTAGGGTTAGGGTTAGGGTTAAAATTAGGGTTATGGTTAGGGTAAGGTTTAGGGTTAGGGTTAGGGGTAGGGGTAGGGGTAGGTTTAGGAATAGGGTTAGAGTTAGGGTTAGTGTAAGGGTAAGGTTTACGGTTAGGGTTAGGGTTAGGGTTAGGGTTAATGTAAGGGTAAGTGTTAGGATAAGGGTTAGCGTTAGGGTAAGTGTAAGATTTAGGGTTCGGTTAGGGATAGGGTTAGGGTAAGGGTTATTGTTAGGGTTAGGGTTAGGTTTAGGGTTAGGGTAAGGGTAAGGTTTAGGGTTATGTTTAGGGTTGGGGTTAAGGTTAAGGTTAGGATTAGGGTAAAGGTAAGGGTTAGGGTTAGGGTTAGGGTTGGGGGAGGGTTAAGGTTAGGGTTAGGGTAAGGGTAAGGGTTAGAGTTAGGGATAGGGTTAGGGTTAGGGTAAGGGTTAGGGTTAGGTTTAGGGTTAGGGTTAGGGTTAGGGTAAGTGTTAGGGTTAGGGTTAGGGTTAGGGTAAGGGTAAGGGTTAGGGTTAGGGTTAGGGTTAGTGTTAAGGTTTAGTGTTAGGGTTAGGTTTAGGGTTAGGGTTAGGGTTAGGGTTAGGGTAAGGGTTAGAGTTAGGGTTAGGGTTAGAGTAAGGGTTAGGGTTAGGGTTAGGATTAGGTTTAGGGCTAGGTTTAGGGTAAGGTTTAGGGTTAGGGTTAGGGGTAAGGGTTAGAGTTGGGTTTAGGGTTAGGGTAACGGTGAGGTTTAGGTTTAGGGTTAGGGGTAGGGTTTACTGTTAGGGTAACGGTGAGGGTTAGGTTTAGGGTTAGGGTTAGGGGTAGGGTTAGGGCTAGGTTTAGGGTTAGGGTTAAAGTAAGTGTAAGGGTTAGGGTTAAGGTTAGGGTTATGGTTAGGGATAGGGTAAGGGTTAGTGTTAGGTTTAGGGTAAGTGTAAGGTTTAGGATTAGGGTTAGAGTTAGGGTTAGGGAAAGTGTTAGGGTTAGGGTTAGGGTTAGGGTTAGGATTAGGATGAGGGTATGGGTTAGGATTAGAGTTAAGGTTAGGGGTTAGGGTTAGGGTAAGGTTAGTGTTAAGATTAGGGTTAAGGTTTAGGGTTAGGGTTAGGGTTAGCGTTAGGTTTAGGTTTAGGGTTAGGGTAAGGGTAAGGGTTAGGGTTAGGGGTAGGGTTAGGATAAGGGTTAGGGTTAGGGTTAGTGTTAGGGTAAGGGTAAGGGTTAGAGTTAGGGTTAGGGTTAGGGTTAGGGTTAGGGTTTATGGTTAGGGTTAGGTTTATGGTTAGGATAAAGGTTAGGGTTAGGGTTAGGTTTCGATAAGGGTAAGTGTTAGGGTTAGGGTTAGGGTTAGGGTTAGGCTTAGTCTTAGGGTTAGGGTTAGGGTTAGGTTTAGGGAAAGGGTAAGGGTTAGGGTTAGGGTTATGGTTAGGGTTAGGATTAGGGTTAGTCTTAGGTTAGGGTTAGGGTAAGGGTTAGGGTTAGGGTTAGGGTTAGGGGTAGGGTTAGGGTTAGGGTTAGGGTTAGAGTTAGGGTTAGGGTAAGTGTTAGTGTTAGGTTTAGGTTTAGGGTAAGGGTTAGGGTTAGGGTTAGGGGTAGGGGTAGGGTTAGGGTAAGGGTAAGGTTTACAGTTAGAGTTAGGGTTAGATTTAGGGTTAATTTAAGGGTAAGGGTTAGGGTTAGGGTTAGGTTTAGGGTAAGGGTTAGGGTTAGGTAGGGTAAGGGTAAGATTTAGGGTTAGGGTTAGGGTAACGGTAAGGGTTAGGGTTAGGGTTAGGGTTAGGTTTAGGGTAAGCGTAAGTGTTAGGGTAAGAGTAAAGTTTAGGGTTAGGTTTAGGGTTGGGGTTAAGTTTAGGGTTAGGATTAGGGTAAGGGTAAAGTTAGGGTTAGGGTTAGGGTAAGGGTAAAGTTTAGGTTTAGGTTTAGGTTTAGGGTTAGAAGAAGTGTTAGGGATAGGGTGAGGGTTGGGTTACGGTTAGGGTTTAGGGTTCGGGTTTGGGTTAGGGTTAGGGTAAGGGTTAGGGTCAGGGTTAGGGTTAGGGTTAGGTTTAGGGTAGGGGTTAGGGTTAGGGTTAGGGTTAGGGTTAGGGTTAGGTTTAGGGAAAGGTTTAGGGTTAGGGTAAGGGAAAGGTTAAGGGTTAGTGTTAGGGTTAGGGTTAGGATTAGGGTTAGTGATAGGGTTAGGGTAAGGGTTAGGGTTAGGGTTAGCATTAAGGTTAGGTTTAGGGTTAGGGTAAGGGTAAGGGTTAGGGTTAGAGTTAGGGTTTGGGTTAGGGGTTGTGTTATTGTTAGGGTTAGGGTTATGGTTAGGGTTAGGATTAGGTATAGGGTTACGGTTAGGGTAAGGGTAAGTGTTAGGTTTAGGGTTAGGGTTAGGGTTAGGGTAAGCTTTAGCGTTAGGGTTAGGGTAAGGTTCGGGTTAGGGTTAGGGTTAGGTTTAGCGTAAGGGTTAGGGTTAGGGTTAGGGTTAGCATTAAGGTTAGGGTTAGGGTTGGGGTAAGGGTAAGGGGTAGGGGTAGGGTTATTGTTAGGGATAGAGTTAGGGTTAGTGTTAGGTTTAGGGTTAGGTTTAAGTTTAGGGTTAGTGTTAGCGTTAGGGTTAGTGTTAGTGTAAGAGTAAGGGTTAGGGTTAGGGTTAGGGTTAAGTTTAGAGTTAGGGTTAGGGTTAGGCTAAGGGTTAGGGGTAGGGGTAGAGTAAGGGTTAGGGTTAGTGTTAGGGTTATGGGAAGGGTTAGGGTTAGGGTTAGGGTTAGTGTAAGGGTAAGGGTTAGGGTTAGGTTTAGGGTTAAGGTTAGAGTTAGGGTTAGGGTTAAGCTAAGGCTTAGGATTAGGATTAAGGTAAGAGTTAGTGTTAGGGCAAGGGTTTGGGGAAAGGGTAAGTGTTAGGGTTAGGGTGTGGGTTAGGGTAAGGTTTAGGGTTAGGGTTAGGGTTAGCATAAGGGTTAGGGTTAGGGTTAGGGTTAGCATTAAGGTTAGGTTTAGGTTTAGGGTAACGGTGAGGGTTAGGGTTAGGGTTTAGTTTAGGTTTAGGGGTTAGGATTAGGGTTAGGGTTAGGTTCAGGGTTAGTGTTAGGGTAAGGGTAAGGTTTAGGGCTAGGGTAAGGGTTAGGGGTAGGGTTTGAGTAAGGGTTAGGGTTAGGGTTAGGCTTAGGGTAAGGGTTAGGTTTAGGGTTAGGGTTAGGATTAGAGTAAGGATTAGGGTTAGGGTTAGGGTTAGGGTAAGGGTTATTGTTAGGTTAGGGTTAGCATTAAGGTTAGGTTTAGGGTTAGTGTAAGGGTAAGAGCTAGGGTTAGGGTTAGGGGTTAGGGATAGTGTTAGGTTTAGGATTAGGTTTAGGGTTAGGGTTAGGGTAAGGGTAAGGGTTAGGGTTAGGGTAAGTGTTAGGATTAGGGTTAGGGTAAGGGTTAAGGTTAGGGTTAGGGTTAGGGTAAGGGTTAGGGTTAGGGTTAGGGTAAGGGTTAGGGTTAGAGTTAGAGTAAGGGTTAGGGTTAGGGTTGGGGTAAGGGTTAGGGTTAGGGTTAGGGTTAGGGTAAGGGTAATGGTTAGGGTTAGTGTTAGGTTTAGGGTTAGGGTAAGGGTTAGGGTTAGGGTTGGGGTAAGGGTTAGGGTTAGGGTTAGGGTAAGGATTAGGGTTAGGTTAGGGTTAGCATTAAGGTTAGGTTTAGGGTTAGTGTAAGGGTAAGAGCTATGGTTAGGGTTAGGGGTTAGGGATAGGGTTAGGGTTAGGATTAGGTTTAGGGTCAGGGTTAGGGTAAGGGTAAGGTTTATGGTTAGGGTAAGTGTTAGGATTAGGGTTAGGGTAAGGGTTAGGGTTAGGGTTAGGCTAAGGGTTAGGGTTAGGGTTAGGGTTAGGGTAAGGGTAAGGGTTAGAGTTAGGGTTAAGTTTATGGTTAGGGTTAGGGTTAGGCCAAAGGTTATGGTTAGGGGTAGGGTAAGGGTTAGGGTTACTGTTAGTGTTAGGGTTAGGGTTAGGGTTAGGGTTAGGGTAAGGTTATGGTTAGGGTCAGGGTTAGGGTTAGGGTAAGAGTAAGGTTTGGGTTTAGGGTTAGGGTTAGGATAAGTGTTAGGTTTAGGGTTAGGGTTAGGGTGAGGTTTAGGGTTAGGGTAAGGGTAAGGGTTAGGGTTAGGGTTAGGGTTAGGGTTAAATTAGGGTTATGGTTAGGGTAAGGTTAAGCGTTAGGGGTAGGGGTAGGGGTAGGGGTAGGTTTAGGATTACGGTTAGAGTTAGGGTTAGTCTAAGGGTAAGGTTTACGGTTAGGGTTAGGGTTAGGGTTAAGGTAAGGGTAAGGGTAAGGGTTAGGGTTAGGGTTAGCGTTAGGGTAAGGGTTAGGGTTAGGTAGGGTTAGGGTAAGATTTAGGGTTAGGTTTAGGGATAGGGTTAGGGTAATGTTTATTGTTTGGGTTAGGGTTAGGGTTAGGTTTGGGGTTAGGGTTATGGTAAGGGTAAGGGTTAGGTTTAGGGTTAGGTTTAGGGTTAGGGTAAGGATAAGGGTTAGGGTTAAGGTTAGGGTTAGTGTTAGGATTAGGGTTAGGGTAAGGGTTACATTTAGGGTTAGAGTTAGGGTTGGGGTAAGGGTAAGGTTTAGGGTTATGTTTAGAGTTGGGGTTAAGGTTAAGGTTAGGGTTAGGGTAAAGGTAAGGGTTAGGGTTAGGTTTAGGGTTGGGGGAGGGTAAGGGTTACGGTTAGGGTAAGGGTAAGGGTTAGAGTTAGGGTTAGGGTTAGGGTTAGGGTTAGGTTAAGGTTATGGTAAGGGTTATGGTTAGGGTTAGGTTTAGATAAGGGTAAGTGTTAGGGTTAGGTTTAGGGTTAGGGTTAGGGTTAGTCTTAGGGTTAGGGTTAGGGTTAGGGAAAGGTTAATGGTTAGGGTTAGGGTTAGGGTAAGGAATAAGGTTAGTCTTAGGGTTAGGGTAAGAGTTAGGGTTAGTGTGAGGGTTAGCGTTAAGGTTAGGGTTAGGGTTAGGATAAGGGTTTAGTTTAGGGTTAGGGTTAGGTTTAGGGTAAGGGTAAGGGTAAGGGTTAGGGTTAGGGTTAGGGTAAGTGTTAGGGGTAGGGTTAGGGTTAGGGTAAGGGTTAGGGTTAGGGTTAGGATTAGGTTTAGGGCTAGGTTTAGGGTAAGGGTTAGGGTTAGGGTTAGGTGTAAGGGTTAGAGTTAGGTTTAGCGTTAGGGTAACGGTGAGGTTTAGGTTTAGGGTTAGGGTTAGGGGTAGGGTTAGGGTTAGGTTTAGGGTTAGGGTTAGGGTAAGGGTAAGGGTTAGGGTTAGGGTAAGTGTTAGGGGTAGGGTTAGGGTAAGGGTTAGGGTTAGGGTTAGTTTAAGGTAAGGGTAAGGGTTAGAGTTAGGGTTAGGGTTAGGGTTAGGGTTTATGGTTAGGGTTAGGTTTATGGTTAGGGTAATGGTTAGGTTAGGGTTAGGTTTAGATAAGGGCAAGTGTTTGGGTTAGGGTTACGGTTAGGGTTAGGCTTAGTATTAGGGTTAGGGTTAGGGTTAGGTTTAGGGAAAGGGTAAGGGTTAGGGTTAGGGTTAGGGTTAGGGTTAGCACTAAGGTTAGGGTTAGGGTTAGGGTAAGGGTAAGTGTTGGGGTTAGGGTTAGGTTTAGGGTAACGATAAGGGTAAGGGTTAGGGTTAGGTTAGGTTTAGGGTAAGGGTTAGGGTTAGGGTTAGTGTTAGGTTTAGGGTTAGGGTAAGGGTTAGGGTTAGGGTTAGGGTTAGGGGCAGGGGTAATGTTAGGGTTAGGGTTAGGGTTAGAGTTAGGGTTAGGGTAAGGGTAAGGTTTACGGTTAGAGTTAGGGTTCGGTTTAGAGTTAAGTTAAGGGTAAGTGTTAGGGTTAGGGTTAGGTTTAGTGTAAGGGTTAGGGTTAGGTAGGGTAAGGGTAAGATTTAGGGTTAGGGTTAGGGTTACGGTAAGGGTTAGTGTTAGGGTTAGGGTTAGGGTTAGGTTTAGGGTAACGGTTAGGGAAAGGGTAATGGTTAGGGTTAGTTTTAGGTTTAGGTTTGGGTTAGGGTTAGGAATAGGGTAAGCGTAAGTGTTAGGGTAAGGGTAAAGGTTAGGGTTAGGTTTAGGGTTGGGGTTAAGGTTAGGGTTAGGATTAGGGTAAGGGTAAGGTTAGGGTTAGGGTTAGGGTAAGGGTAAGGTTTAGGTTTAGGGTGATGGTTAGGGGAAGGGTTAGGGATAGGGTGAGGGTTGGGTTACGGTTAGGATTTAGGGTTCGGGTTAGGGTTAGGGTTAGGGTAAGGGTTAGGGTCAGGGTTAGGGTTAGGTTTAGGGTAGGGGTATGTGTTAGGGTTAGGGTTAGGTTTAGGGAAAGGGTTAGGGTTAGGGTTAGGGTTAGGGTTAGCATTAAGGTTAGGTTTAGGGATATGGTAAGGGGAAGGGTTAGAGTTAGTGTTAGGTTTAGGTTAAGGGTTAGGGTTAGGGTTAGGATTAGGGTTAGTGTTAGGTTTTGGGTTAGGTTTAGGTTTAGGGTTAGGATTAGGGTTAGGGTAAGGTTAAGTGTTAGGGTTAGGGTAAGGGCAATGGTTAGGATTAGGGTTAGTGTTAGGGTTAGGGGTTAGGTTTAGGGTTAGGTTAAGGGTTACCGTTAGGGTAGGGTAAGGGTTATGGTTAGGGTTAGGTTTAGGTTTAGGGATAGTTTTAGGGTAAGGGTTAGGGTTAGGGTTAGGGTTAAGGGTAAGGGTTAGGGTTAGGGTTAGGGTTAGGTTTAGGTTTAGGGATAGGTTTAGGGTAAGGGTTAGGGTTAGGGTAAGGGTAAGGTTTAGGTTTAGGGTTAGGGTTAGGGGTTAGTGTTAGGGCTAAGTTTAGGGTTAGGGTAAGGGTAAGTGTTAGGTTTAGGGTTAGGGTTAGGGTTCGGATGAGGGTAAGGGTTAGCGTTAGGGTTAAGGTTAGGTGTTAGGGTTAGGGTTAGGTTAAGGGTAAGTGTTAGGGTTAGGGGTTAGGGTTAGTGTTAGGGTTAGGTTTAGGTTTAGGGTTAGGGTTAGCATTAAGTTTAGGGTTGGGGATAGGGTAAGGGTAAGGGTTAGGGTTAGGGTTAGGTGTTAGAGTTAAGGTTAGGGTTAGTGTTATGGTTAGCGTTAGGTTTAGGTTTAGGGTTAGGGTTATGGTAGGTTAAGGGTAAGTGTTAGGTTAGGGTAGGGTTAGGTTTAGGATAAGGGTAAGGGTTAGGGTTAGGGTTATGGTTAAGGTTAGGGCTAGTGTTAGGGTTAGGGTTATGGTTAGTGTAAGGGTAATATTTAGGTTTATGATTAGGGTTAAGGTTAGAGTTAGGGTTAGGGTTAGGCTAAGGGTTAGGTTTAGAGTTAGAGTAAGAGTTAGGGTTACAGTAAGGGTTAGGGTTAGGGTTAGGGTAAGGATTAGGGTTAGGGTTAGGGTTAGGGTAAGGGTTAGGTTTAGGGTTAGGGTTATGGTAGGTTAAGGGTAAGTGTTAGGTTAGGGTAGGGTTAGGTTTAGGATAAGGGTAAGGGTTAGGGTTAAAGTTACGGTTAGGTTTATGTTTAGGTGTTAGGGTTGGGGTTAGCGTTAGGGTTAGGTTAGGGATAGGATTAGGGTTAGGTTTGGGTTAGGATTAGGCTTAGGCTTAGGCTTAGGCTTAGGGTTAGGTTTAGGGTTAGGGTTAGGGTTAGGGTAAGGCTAAGGGTTAGGGTGATGGTTAGGGTTAGGGTTAGGTGTTAGGGTTAGGGTTAGGGTTAGGGTAAGGTTTAGGGTTAGGGTTAGGGTAAGGTTTAGGGTTAGGGTTAGGGTTAGGGTTAGGGTAAGGTTTAGGGTTAGGATTAGCTTTAGGGTAAGGATTAGCGTTAGGGTTAGTGTTAGAGTAAGGGTTAAGTTTAGCGTTAGGGTTAGGGTTAGCATTAAGGTTAGGGTTAATTTTAGGTTAAGGGAAAGTGTTAGGGTTCAGTTTAAGGTTAGGGTTAGGTTTAGGTAAGGGTAAGGGTTAGGGTTAGGGTTACGGTTAGGGTAAGAGTTAGGGTTAGGGTAGGGGTTAGGTTTAGGGTTAGCGTTAGGTTAAGGGTAAGGGTTAGGGTTAGGGTTAGGTTTAGGGTTAGAGGTTAGGCTTAGGGTTTGGGTTAGGATAAGTGTAAGGGTTAGGATTAGGGTTAGGGTTATGTTTAGGGATAGGGGTTAACGTTTGGGTTAGGGTTAGGGTTAGGTTTAGTGTTAGCGTTAGGGTAAGGGTAAGGGGTAGGGTTAGCGTTAGGATTAGGATTATGGTTACATGTAGGGTTAGGGTTAGGGTTAGGGTAAAGGTTGGAGTTACATTTACGGTTAGGGTAACGGTAAGGGTTAGGGTTAGGGTTAGGGTTAGGGTAAGGGTAAGGTTAGGGTTAGTGTTAGGGTTAGGGTTAGGGTTAGGTTTAGGGTTAGAGTAAGGGTAAGGGTTAGGGTTAGGGTTAGGGTTAAGGTTAGGGCTAGTGTTAGGGTTAGGGTTAGGGTTAGTGTAAGGGTAAGATTTAGCTTTAGGGTTAGTGTTAAGGTTAGAGTTAGGGTTAGGGTGAGGCTAAGGGTTAGGTTTAGAGTTAGGGTAAGGGTTAGGGTTACGGTAGTGGTTAGGTTTAGGGTTAAAGGTAGGGTTAGGGGTTGGGGTTAGGGTTAGGGTTAGGTTTAGGGTTTGGGTTAGGATAAGGCTATGGGTTAGGTTTAGGGTTAGGGTAAGGGTAAGGTTTAGGGTGAGGGCTAGGGTTAGGGTAAGGGTAAGTGTTAGGGTTAGGGTCAGGGTTAGGGTTAGGGTAAATGTAAGTGTTAGGGTTAGGTTTAGGCTTAGGGATAGGGTAAGGGAAAGGGATAGGGTTAGGGTTAGGGTTAGGGTAAGTTTTATGTTTAGGGTTAGGGTAAGTGTAAGTATTAGGTTTAGGGTTAGGCTTAGGTTAAGGGTAATTGTTAGGGTTCGGTTAGAGTTAGGGTTAGGTTTAGGGTTAGGGTTAGGGTTAGGGTTAGGGTAAGGGTAAATGTTAGGGTTAGGGTTAGAGTTAGAGGTTAGGGTTATGGTTAGGTTTAGGGTTAGCGTTAGGGTAAAGGTTAGGGTTAGGGTTGGGTTAGGGGAGGGGTGAGGGTTAGGGTTAGGTTTAGGGTTAGGTTTAGAGTAAGGTAAGGGTTAGGGGTAGGTTTAGGTTTAGGGGTAGGTTTAGGGTAGGGTTAGGGTAAGGGTAAGGGTTAGGTTTAGGGTTAGGGTTAGGGTTAAGGTTATGGTTAGGGTTAGGGTTGGGGTTATGGTAAGGGTAAGGTTTAGGGTAAGGGTTATAGTTAGGGTTAGGGTTAAGGTTAGGTTTAGGTTTAGGGTAAGGTTAAGGGTAAGGGTTAGGGTTAGGGTTAGGGTTAGTGTTAAGGTTAGGGTTAGGGTTAGGGTAAGGGTAAGGGTTAAGGTTAGGGTTAGGGGTAGTAGGGTTAGGCTAAGGGTTAGGATTAGGGTTAGGGTTAGGAAAGGGTAAGGTTAGGGTTAGGGTTAGGGTAAGGGTAAGGGTTAAGGTTAGGGTTAGGGGTAGTTTTAGGGTTAGGCTAAGGGTTAGGGTTAGGGTTAGGGTTAGGGAAGGGTAAGGTTTAGTGTTAAGGTTAGGGTTAGGAGTTAGGGTTAGATTTAGGGTTAGGGTTAGGGTTAGGGATTCGGGTTAGGGTTAGGTTTAGGGTTAGGGTTAAGGTAACTGTAAGGGTTAGGTTTAGGTTTAGGGTTAGGGTTATGGTAAGGTTTAGGTTTAGGTTTAGGGTAAGGGTAAGGTTTTGGGTTAGGGTTAGGGTTAGGTCTAGGTTTATGGTTATGGTTAGGGTAAGTGTAAGTGTTAGGGTTAGGTTTAGGGTTGGGCTTAAGGTAAGGCTTAGGGTTAGGGTAAGGGTTAAGGTTAGGGTAAGGGTAAGGGTTAGGGTTAGGGTTAGGGTTAGGTTTAGGTTTACGGTTAGGGTTAGGGTTAGGGTTAGGGTTAGGTTTAGGGTTAGGTTTAGGGTTAGGGTTAGGGTAAGGTTAAGGCTTAGAGTTAGGTTTAGGGTTAAGGTTAGTGTTAGTGTTAGGGTTAGGGTTAGTGTAAGGGTAAGATTTAGGTTTATGGTTAGGGTTAAAGTTAGAGTTAGGGTTAGGGTTAGGCTAAGGGTTAGGTTTAGAATTAGAGTAAGGTTTAGGGTTACAGTAAGGGTTAGTGTTAGGGTTAGGGTTAGGGTTAGGGTAAGGATTAGGGTTAGGGTTAGGGTTAGGGAAAGGGTTAGGTTTAGGGTTAGGGGTAGCATTAAGGTTAGGGTTAGGGTTAGGGTAAGGGTAAGGGTTAGGGTTAGGGTTAAATTAGGGTTAGGGGTTAGGGTTAGGTTTAGGGTTAGGTTTAGGGTTAGGGTTAGGGTTAGGGTTAGGTTTAGGGTTAGGGTTAGAGTAAGGGTAAGGTTTAGGGTTAGGGTTAGGGTTAAGGATAGGGTTAGTGTTAGGGTTAGGGTTAGTGTAAGGGTAAGATTTAGGTTTATGATTAGGGTTAAGGTTAGAGTTAGGGTTAGGGTTAGGCTAAGGGTTAGGTTTAGAGTTAGAGTAAGAGTTAGGGTTACAGTAAGGGTTAGGGTTAGGGTTAGGGTAAGGATTAGGGTTAGGGTTAGGATTAGGGTAAGGGTTAGTTTTAGGGTTAGGTGTAGCATTAAGGTTAGGGTTAGGGTTAGGGTAAGGGTAAGGGTTAGGGTTAGGGTTAAATTTAGGGTTAGGGGTTAGGGTTAGGTTTAGGGTAAGGGTAAGGTTTAGGTTTAGGGTTAGTGTTAGGGTAAGGGTAAGGCTTAGGGTTAGGGTTAGGTTTGGGTTAGGGTTTTGGTAAGGGTTAGGATTAGATTTAGGGTTAGGGTTAGTTTCAGGGTTATGGTTAGGGTTAGGGTTAGGGTTAGGGTATGGTTTAGGGTTAGGGTTAGGTTTATGGTTAGGGTTAGGTTAATGGTAAGGGTTATTTTTAGGTTTAGGGTTGGGGGTTAGGGCTAGATTAGGGTTAGGTTTAGGGTGAGGTTAGGGTTAGGGTTAGGGGTTAGGTGTAATGTTATGGTTATGGTTAGGGTTATGTTAGGGTTAGGTTTAGGGTTAGGGTTAGGGTTAGGGTTAGGGTAAGGGTAAGTGTTAGGGTAAGGTTTAGGGTTAGGGTAAGTTTTAGGGTTAGGGTTAGGGTTAGTTTTAGGTTAGGGTTAGGGTTAGGGTAAGGGTAAAGGTTAGGGTTAGGGTTAGGTTTAGGTTTAGGGTTAGGGTTAGGGTTAGGTTTAGGGTAAGGGTAAGGTTTAGGTTTAGGGTTAGTGTTAGGGTAAGGGTAAGGCTTAGGGTTAGGGTTAGGTTTGGGTTAGGGTTTTGGTAAGGGTTAGGATTAGATTTAGGGGTAGGGTTAGTTTCAGGGTTATGGTTAGGGTTAGGGTTAGGGTTAGGGTTAGGATAAGTTTAGGGTTAGTGTCAGGGTTAGGGTTAGGGTAAGGGTAAGTGTTAGGATTAGGGTTAGGCTTAGGGTTATGGTAAGGGAAAGGGTTAAGTTTAGGGTTAGGGTTAGGGTAAGGGTTAGTTTTAGGGTTAGGGTTAGGGTTAGGGTGAGCGTTAGGTTTAAGGTTAGCGTTAGGAGTTGGGGTTATGGTTAGGGTAAGGGTTTGGGTTAGGGTTAGGGTAAGGGTAAGGTTTAGGGTTAGGGGTTAGTGTTAAGGATAGGGTTAAGGGTTAGGGTTAGGTTTAGGATTGGCGTTAAGTTTAGGGTTAGGGTTAGGGTAAGGATAAGGGTTAGGGTTAGGGTTAGGGTTTGGAGAAGTGTTAGGGTTAGGGTTAGGGTGAGGGTTAGGGTTATGGTTGGGGTTAGGGTTAGGGTTTGGATAAGGGGAAGGGTTAAGGTTAGGATTACGGTTAGGGTTAGGGTAAGGGTAAGGTTAGGGTTAGTGTTAGGGTTAGGGTTAGGTTTAGGTTTAGGTTTAGAGTAAGGTAAGGGTTAGGGTTAGGGTAAGGGTTAGGGTTAGGGTTAGTGTTAGGGGTAGGGTTAGGGTTAGTGTAAGGGTAAGATTTAGCTTTAGGGTTAGTGTTAAGGTTAGAGTTAGGGTTAGGGTGAGGCAAAGGGTTAGGTTTAGAGTTAGGGTAAGGGTTAGTGTTACTGTAAGTGTTGGGTTTAGGGTTAGGGTTAGGGTAAGGATTAGGGTTAGGGTTAGGGTTAGGGTAAGGGTTAGGTATAGGGTTAGGGTTAGCATTAAGATTAGGGCTAGGGTAAGGGTAAGGTTTAGAGTTAGGGTTAAAGTTAGGGTTAGGGGTTAGGGTTAGGGTTAGGGTTAGGGTTAGGTTTAGTGTTTGGGTTAGGATAAGGCTATGGGTTAGGTTTAGGGTTAGGGTTAGGGTTAGGGTTAGGATTAGGGTTAGGGTAAGGGTAAGGGTTAAGGTTAGAGTTAGGTTTAGGGTAAGGTTTAGGGTTAGGGCTAGGTTTAGGGTTAGGGTTAGGTTAAGGGTAAGGGTTAGGGTTAGGGTTAGGGTTGGGGGTTAGGCATAGCTTTAGGGGTAGGTTTAGGGTGAGGTTATGGTTAGGGTTAGGGGTTAGTTTTAATGTTATGGCTTGCTTAGGGTTAGGGTTAGGGTTAGGATAAGGGTAAGTGTTAGGGTAAGGGTTAGGGTTAGGGTAAGTTTTAGGGTTAGGGTTAGGGTTAGGTTTAGGGTTAGTTTTAGGTTAGGGTTAGGGTTAGGGTTAGGGTAAGGGTAAGGGTTAGGGTTATGGTTAGGTTTAGGTTTAGGGTAAGGGTTAGGGTTGGGGTTAGGGTAAGGGTAAGGTTTAGGGTTAGGGTTAGGGTTAGTGTTAGGGTAATGGTAAGGGTTAGGGTTAGGGTTAGGGTTAGGTTTGGGTTATGGTTAGGGTAAGGGTAAGGGTTAGATTTAGGGTTAGGGTTAGTTTCAGGGTTAGGGTTAGGGTTAGGGTTAGGGTTAGGGTAAGGTTAGGGTTAGTATCAGGGTTAGGGTTAGGGTAAGGGTAAGTGTTAGATTAGGGTTAGGCTTAGGGTTAGGGTAAGGGAAAGGGTTAGGGTAAGGGTTAGGTTTAGGGTAAGGGTTAGGGTTAGGGTTAGGGTTAGGGTGAGCGTCATGTTTAGGGTTAGCCTTAGGAGTTGGGGTTATGGTTAGGGTATTGGTTTGTGTTAGGGTTAGGGTAAGGGTAAGGTTTAGGGTTAAGTTTAGGGTTAGTTTTATGGTTATGGTAAGGGTTAGGGTTAGGGTAAGTGTTAGGGTTAGGTTTATGGTTAGGGTTAGGTTTAGGGTAAGGGTAAGGGTTAGTGTTAGTGTTAAAGTTAGGGTTAGGGGTTAGGGTTAGGGTTAGGGTTAGGGTTAGGTTTAGGGTTTGTGTTAGGATAAGGCTATGGGTTAGGTTTAGGGTTAGGGTTAGGGTTAGGGTTAGGATTAGGGTTAGGGTAAGGGTAAGGGTTAGGGTTAGAGTTAGGTTTAGGGTAAGGTTTAGGGTTAGGGCTAGGTTTAGGGTTAGGGTTAGGTTAAGGGTAAGGGTTAGGGTTAGGGTTAGGGTTGGGGGTTAGGGATAGCTTTAGGGTTAGGTTTAGGGTGAGGTTATGGTTAGGGTTAGGGGTTAGTTTTAATGTTATGGCTATACTTAGGGTTAGGGTTTGCGTTAGGATAAGGGTAAGTTTTAGGGTAAGGGTTAGGGTTAGGGTAAGTTTTAGGGTTAGGGTTAGGGTTAGGTTTAGGGCTAGTTTTAGGTTAGGGTTAGGGTTAGGGTAAGGGTAAGGGTTAGGGTTATGGTTAGGTTTAGGTTTAGGGTAAGGGTTAGGGTTAGGGTTAGGGTAAGGGTAAGGTTATGGTTAGGGTTAGGGTTAGTGTTAGGGTAATGGTAAGGGTTAGGGTTAGGGTTAGGGTTAGGTTTGGGTTATGGTTAGGGTAAGGGTAAGGGTTAGATTTACGGTTAGGGTTAGTTTCAGGGTTAGGGTTAGGGTTAGGGTAAGGTTAGGTTTAGTATCAGGGTTAGGGTTAGGGTAAGGGTAAGTGTTAGATTAGGGTTAGGCTTAGGGTTAGGGTAAGGGAAAGGGTTAGGGTAAGGGTTAGGGTTAGGGTAAGGATTAGGGTTAGGGTTAGGGTTAGGGTTAGGGTGAGCGTTAGGTTTAGGGTTAGTGTTAGGAGTTGGGGTTATGGTTAGGGTAATGATTTAGGTTAGGGTTAGGGTAAGGGTAAGGGTTAGGGTTAAGTTTAGGGTTAGGTTTATGGTTATGGTAAGGGTTAGGGTTAAGGTAAGTGTTAAGCTTAGGTTTATGGTTAGGGTTAGGTTTAGGGTAAGGGTTAGGGTTAAGTTTAGGATTGCCGTTAAGTTTAGGGTTAGGGTTAGGGTAAGGATAAGGGTTAGGGTTAGGGTTAGGGTTTGGGGAAGTGTTAGTGTTAGGGTTTGGGTGAGGGTTAGGGTTAGGGTTGGGGTTAGGGTTAGGGTTAGGATAAGGGGAAGGCTTAGGGTTATGGTTAAGGTTAGGTGTTAAGGTTAGGGTAAGGGTAAGGGTTAGGGTTAGGGTTAGGTGTTAGTGTTAAGGATAGGGTTAAGGTTAGGATTATGGTCAGGGTTAGGGTAAGGCTAAGGTTAGGGTTAGTGTTAGGGTTAGAGTTAGGTTTAGGTTTAGGGTTAGAGTAAGGTTAAGGGTTAGGGTTAGGGTTAGGGTTAAGGTTAGGGGTAGTGTTAGGGGTAGGGTTAGGGTTAGTGTAAGGGTAAGATTTAGCTTCAGGGTTAGTGTTAAGGTTAGAGATAGGGTTAGGTTGAGGCTAAGGGTTAGGTTTAGGGTTAGGGTAAGGGTTAGGGTTACGGTAAGGGTTAGTGTTAGGGTTAGGGTTAGGGGAAGGATTATTGTTAGGGTTAGGGTAAGGGTTATTGTTAGGGTTAGGGTTACGGTGAGCGTTAGGTTTAAGGTTAGCGTTAGGATTTGGGGTTATGGTTAGGGTAAGGGTGTGGGTTAGGGTTAGGTTAAGGGTAAGGGTTAGGGTTAAGTTTAGGGTTAGGGTTAGGGTTAGGGTTATGGTAATGGTTAGGTTTAGGGTAAGGTTTAGGGTTAGGTTTATGGTTAGGGTTAGGGTTAGGGTAAGGGTTAGGGTTAGGTTTATGGTTAGGGTTAGGGTTAGGGTAAGGGTTAGGGTTATGTTTAGGGTTGGGGTTAAGTTTAGGGTTAGGGTTAGGGTAAGGATAAGGGTTAGTGTTAGGGTTAGGGTTTGGGGAAGGGTTATGGTTAGGTTTAGTTTGAGGGTTAGGGTTAGGGTTAGGGGGTAGGGTTCGGGTTATGATTAGGGTTAGGGTAAGGGTTAGGGTCAGAGATAGGTTTAGGGTTAGGTTTAGGGTAAGGGTAAGGGTAAGTGTTATGGTTAGGTTTAGGGTAAGGGTAAGGGTTAGGGTTAGCGTTTGGGTTAGGGTTCCGGTAAGGATTAGGTTTCGGGTTTGTGTTAGGGTAAGGGTTAGTGTTAGGGTTAGGGTTAGCATTAAGTTTAGGGTTAGGGATAGGGTAAGGGTAAGGGTTAGGGTTAGGTTTAGGTTTAGGGTCAGGCGATAGAGTTAAGTTTAGGGTTAGGGTTATGTTAGGGTTAGGTTTAGGGTTAGAGTTAGAGTTAGGTTTAGGATAAGGGTAAGTGTTAGGGTTAGGGTTAGGGTTGGGGTTAGGATAAGGGTAAGGGTTAGGGTTAGGGTTAGGGTTTGGTTTAGGGTTAGGGGTTAGGGTTAGGGTTAGGGTTAGGGTTAGGTTAGCGTTAGGGTTAGGGTTAGGGTTAGGTTTGGGTTAGGTTTAGGCTTATTGTTAGGGTTAGGTTTAGAGTTAGGGTTAGGTTTAGGCTTAGGGTTAGGGTTAGGCTTAGGGTTAGGGTTTGGGTAAGGTATAGGCTTAGGGTTAGTGTTAGGGTTAGCTTTAGAGTTAGAGTTAGGGTTAGGGTAATGGTAAGGGTTAGGGTTAGGGTTAGTGTTAGGTAAGGGTAATAGTTAGGGTGAGGGTTAGGGTTAGTCTAAGGGCAAGTGTTAGGTTTAGGGTCAGGGTTAGGGTTAGGTAAATGTAAGT
Organism: Megascapheus bottae; assembly: GCA_024803745.1. Classification (NCBI taxonomy): domain Eukaryota; kingdom Metazoa; phylum Chordata; class Mammalia; order Rodentia; family Geomyidae; genus Megascapheus; species Megascapheus bottae. The sequence continues at coordinate 2,620,825 of JANJXV010000086.1, forward strand.
GTTAGGGTTAGGGTTAGGCTTAGGTGTAGGTAAGGGTAAGGATTAGGGTTAGGGTTAGGGTTAGGGATAGGTTTAGGGTAAGTGTTAGGGTTAGGTAGGGTAAGGGTAAGATTTAGGGTTAGGGTCAGGGTTAGGGTTAGGGTAAATGTTAGGGTTACGGTTAGGGTTAGGGTTAGGTTTAGGGATAGGGGTAGGGTTAGGGTTAGGGTAAGGGTAAGGGTAAGTGTTAGGGTTAGGGGTAGGGTTAGGGTAAGGGTTAGGGTTAGGGTTAGAGTTAGGGGTTAGGGTTAGGGTTAGGTTTAGGTTTAGGGTTAGGGTAAAGTTTAGGGTTACGTTTGGGTTAGGGTAAGGGTTAGGGTTAGGGTTAGGTTTAGGGTTAGGTTTAGAGGAAGGTAAGGGTTAGGGGTAGGTTTAGGGTTAGGGTTAGGGTTAGGGTTAGGGTAAGGGTTAGGTTTAGGGTTATGGTTAGGGTTAAGGTTATGGTTAGGGTTAGGGTTACGGTAAGGGTAAGGTTTAGGGTAAGGGTTATAGTTAGGGTTAGGGTTAAGGTTTGGGTTAAGGTTAGGGTAAGGTTAAGGGTAAGGGTTAGGGTTAGGGTTAGGTTTAGGGTTAGTGTTAGGGTAAGGTCAAGGGTTAGGTTTAGGGTTAGTGTTAGGGTTAGGGTTAAGGTTAGGGTTAGTGTTAGGGTAAGGGTTAGGGTTAGGGTTAGGGATAGGGTTAGGGTTAGGTTTAGGGTTAGAGTTAGGGTTAGGGTAAGGGTAAGGGTAAGGTTTACATTTAGGGTTAGGTTTAGGGTTAAGTTAGGGTAAGGGTTAGGGTTATGGTAAGGGTTAGGGTTAGGGTTAGGGTTAGTCTTAGGGTTAGGGTTAGGGTTAGGGTTAGGGAAAGGGTAAGGATTAGGGTTAGGGTTAGGATTAGGGTAAGGGTAAGGGTTAGAGTTAGGGTTAGGGTAAGGGTTAGGTTTAGGGGTTAGGGTTAGGGTTAGGGTGAGGGTAAGGGTTAGGTTTAGGGTTCAGGTTAGGGTTATGGGTTAGGGTTAGGTTTAGGGTTAGGGTTAGGGTAAGTTTAGGGTTAGGGTCAGGGTTCGGGTTAGGGTTAGGGTAAGGGTTAGGGTTAGGTTTAGACTAAGGGTAATTGTTCGGGTTAGGGTTAGGGTTCGGGTTAGGATAAGGGTTAGGGTTAGGGTTCGTGTTAGGGTTTGGGTTAGGTTTAGAGTTAGGGTTAGGATTAGTATTATTGTAAGAGTAACTGTTAGAGTTAGGGTTAGGGTTAGGGTTAGGGTAAGGTTAAGGGTTAAGGTTAGGTTTAGGGTTAGGGTTAGGGGTTAGGGTTAGGGTTAGGGTAAGGGTAAGGGTTAGGAATAGGGTTAGGATTAGGGTTAGGGTAAGTGTTAGGGTTAGAGTTAGGGTTATCATTAAGGTTAGGGTTAGGGATAGGGTAAGGGGAAGGGTTAGATTTAGGGTTATGGTTAGGGTTTGGGTAAGGGTTAGGGTTAGCCTTAGGGTTAGGGTAAGGGTTAGGGTTAGGTTTAGGTTTATGCTTAGGGTTAGGTTTAGGGTAAGGGTTAGGGTTAGGGTTAGGGTTAGGGTAAGGGTTAGGGTTAGGGTTATGTTTAGGGTTAGGGTAAGGGTAAGGTTACATTTAGGGTTAGGGTTAGGGGTTAGGGTTCGGGTAAGGGAAAGTGTTAGGGTTAGGACTAGAGTAAGGGTATGGGTTCAGGTTAGCGTTAGGTTAGGTTAAGGGTTATTGTTAGGGTTAGTGTTAGTGTTAGTGTTTGGGTTAGGTTTAGAGTTAGGGTTCGGATTAGGGTTACGGTAAGAAGAAGTGTTAGGGTAAGGGTTAGGGTTAGGGTTAGGGTAAGGGTAAGGGTTAGGGTTAAGGTTAAGGTTAGGGTTAGGGGTTAGGTTTAGTGCTAGGTTTATGGTTAGGGTTAAGGTAAGTGTAAGGGTTAGGGTTAAGGTTAGGGTTAGGGTTTGGGATAGGGTAAGTGTTAGGGTTAGGTTTAGGGTAAGGGTAAGGTTTAGTGTTATGGTTAGGGTAAGGGAAAGTGTTAGGGTTAGGGTTAGGGTTAGGATGAGGGTAAGGGTTAGGGTTAGGGTTAAGGTTAGGGGTTAGGGTTAGGGTAAGGGTAAGAGATAGGGTTAGGGTTAGGGGTTAGGTTTAGGGTTAGGGTTAGGGTTAGGTTTAGGGTTAGGGTTAGGGTAAGGGAAAGGGTTAGGGTTAGGGTAAGAGTTAGGGTTAGGGTTAGGGTTAGAGTTAGAGTTAAGGTAAGGGTTAGGGTTAGGGTTACGGTAAGGGTTAGGGTTAGGGTTAGGGTAAGGTTTAGGGTTAGGGTTAGTGTTAGGGTAAGGGTAATGGTTAGAGTTAGGGTTAGGGTTAGGGTTAGGGGTTAGGGTTAGGGTTAGGTTTATGGTTAGGGTAAGGTTTAGGGTTAGGATTAGGTTATATAAGGGTAAGTGTTAGGGTTGGGGTTAGGGTTAGGGTTAGGGTTTGTCTTAGGGTTAGGGTTAGGGTTAGGGTTAGGGAAAGGGTAAGGGTTAGGGTTAGGGTTAGGGTTAAGGTAAGGATTTGGGTTAGTCTTAGGGTTAGGGTAAGAGTTAGGGTTAGGGTTAGGGTTAGCACTAAGGTTAGGGTTAGGGTGAGGTAAGTGTAAGGGTTGGGGTTAGGGTTAGAGTTAGGATAAGGGTAAGGGTTAGGGTTAGGGTTAGGGTTAGGGTTAGGTTTAAGGTAAGGGTTAGGGTTAGGTAGGGTAAGGTAAGATTTAGGGTTAGGGTTAGGGTTACGGTAAGGGTTAGTGTTAGAGTTAGGTTTAGGGTTAGGTTTAGGGTTGGGGTTAGGGATAGGGTAAGGGTTAGGGTTAGGGTTAGGTTTAGGTTTAGGGTTAGGGTTAGGGTTAGGGTAAGCGTAAGGTTTAGGGTTAGGTTATATAAGGGTAAGTGTTAGGGTTAGGGTTAGGGTTGGAGTTAGGGATAGGGTTAGGGTTAGGGTTAGGGTAAGGGTAAGGATTAGGTTTAGGGTTAGGTTTAGGAGAAGGGTGAGGGTTAGGGTTAGGGTGAGGGTTATGGTTAGGTTTAGGGTTTAGGGTTCGGGTTAGGGTTAGGGTTAGTGTAAGGGTTAGTGTCAGGGTTAGGGTTAGGGTTAGGTTTAAGGTAAGGGTTAGGGTTAGGTAGGGTAAGGTAAGATTTAGGGTTAGGGTTAGGGTTACGGTAAGGGTTAGTGTTAGAGTTAGGTTTAGGGTTAGGTTTAGGGTTGGGGTTAGGGATAGGGTAAGGGTTAGGGTTAGGGTTAGGTTTAGGTTTAGGGTTAGGGTTAGGGTTAGGGTAAGGGTAAGGTTTAGGGTTAGGTTATATAAGGGTAAGTGTTAGGGTTAGGGTTAGGGTTGGAGTTAGGGATAGGGTTAGGGTTAGGGTTAGGGTAAGGGTAAGGATTAGGTTTAGGGTTAGGTTTAGGAGAAGGGTGAGGGTTAGGGTTAGGGTGAGGGTTATGGTTAGGTTTAGGGTTTAGGGTTCGGGTTAGGGTTAGGGTTAGTGTAAGGGTTAGTGTCAGGGTTAGGGTTAGGGTTAGGTTTAGGTTAGGGTTTGGGTTAGGGTTCGGGTAAGGATTAAGTTTCGTGTTAGTGTTAGGGTAAGGGTTAGGGTTAGGGTTAGGGTTAGCATTAAGGTTAGGGTTAGGGATAGGGTAAGGGGAAGGGTTAGGTTTAGGGTTATCGTTATTGTTAGGTTAAGGGTTAGGGTTAGTGTTAGGGTTTGGGTTAGGTTTAGGGTTAGGTTTAGGATTGGGTTTAGGGTAAGGGTAATTGTTAGGGTTAGGGTTAGGGTTTGGGTTAGGGTTAGGGTAAGGGTTAGGATTGGCGTTAGGTTTAGTGTTAGGGTTAGGGTTAGTTTTAGGGTTAGGTTTAGGGTTATGTTTAGGGTAAGGGTTAGGGTTAGGGTTAGGGTTAGGGGTAAGTGTTAGGGTTATGTTTAGGGTTATGGTAAGGGTAAGGTTTAGTTTTAGGGTTAGGCTTAGTGGTTAGGGTTAGGGTTAGGGTTAGGGTAAGGGACAGTGTTAGGGTTAGGGTTAGGGTAAGTATGAGGGTAAGGGTTAGGGTTAGGATTAAGGTTAGGGGTTAGGGTTCGGGTAAGGGTAAATATTAGGGTTAGGGTTAGAGTAAGGGTATGGGTTCAGGTTACGGTTAGGGTTAGGGTTAGATTAAGGGTTAAGGTTAGGGTTAGGGTTAGTGTTAGGGTTTGGGTTAGGTTTAGAGTTAGGGTTAGGATTAAGGTTAGGGTAAGAGCAAGTGTTAGGGTTAGGGTTAGGGTTAGGGTTAGGGTTAGGGTAAGGGTAGGGGTTAGGGTTAGGGTTAGGGTTAGGGGTTAGTTTTAGGGTTAGGGTTAGGTTTAGAGTTAGGGTTAGGGTTAGGGTAAGGATTAGGCTTAGGGTTAGGGTTAGAGAAAGGGTTAGGGTTAGGGTTAGGGTTAGGTTTAGGGTAAGGGTAAGGTTTAGGGTTAGGTTTATGGTTAGGGTTAGGGGTTAGGGTTAGAGCTTTGTTTAGGGTTAGGGTTAAGGTAAGTGTAAGGGTTAGGGTTAAGGTTAGGGTTAGGGTGAGGGATAGGGTAAGGGTTAGTGTTAGGTTTAGGGTAAGGGTAAGGTGTAGGGTTATGGTTAGTGTTAGTGTAAGGAAAAGTGTTAGGGTTAGGGTTAGGGTTAGGATGAGTGTAAGTGTTAGGTTTAGGATTAAGGTTAGGGGTTAGTTTTAGGGTAAGGGTAAGTGTTAGGGTTAGGATTAGGGGTTAAGGTTAGGGTTAGAGTTAGGGTTATGTTTAGGGATAGGGTTAGGGTAAGGGTAAGGGTTAGCGTTAGGGTAGTGTTAGGGTTAGGGTAAGTGTTAGGGTTAGGGTTAGGTTATGTAAGGGTAAGTGTTAGGGTTAGGGTTAGTCTTAGGGTTACGGTTAGGGTTAGGGTTATAGTTAGAGAAAGGGTAAGGGTTAGGGTAAGCGTTAGGGTTAGGGTAAGGGTAAGAGTTAGGGCTAGGGTTAGGGTTAGGGTTAGGGGTTAGAGTTAGGTTTAGGGTTATGGTAAGGGTTAGGGTCAGGGTTAGGGTTATGGTTAGGTTTAGGGTAGGGGTAAGGTTTAGGGTTAGGGTTAGGTTTAGGGAAATGGTAAGGGTTTGGGTTAGGGATTGGGTTAGGTTTCGGGTAAGGATTAGGTTTCGGGTTAGTGTTAGGGTAAGGGTTAGGGTTAGGGTTAGCATTAAGGTTAGGGTTAGGGATAGGGTAAGGGGAAGAGTTATGGTTATGGTTAGGTTTAGGGTTATGGTAAGGGTTAGGGTCAGGGTTAGGGTTAGGGTTAGGGTTAGGGTAGGGGTAAGGTTCAGGGTTAGGGTTAGGTTTAGGGAAATGGTAAGGGTTAGGGTTAGGGATTGGTTAAGGTTTGGGTAAGGATTACGTTTTGGGTTAGTGTTAGGGTAAGGGTTAGCGTTACGGTTAGGCTTAGCATTACGGTTAGGGTTAGGGATAGGGTAAGGGGAAGGGTTAAGGATAGGGTTAGGGTTAGGTTAAGGGTTAGGGTTAAGGTTAGGGTTAGTGTTAGGTTTTGGCTTAGGTTTTGGGTTAGGTTTAGGATTAGGGTTAGGATAAGGGTAAGTGTTATGGTTAGGGTTAGGTTTAGGGTTATGGTTAGGGTTTGGGTAAGGGTTAGGGTTAGCCTTAGGGTTAGGGTAAGGGTTAGGGTTAGGTTTAGGTTTATGCTTAGGGTTAGGTTTAGGGTAAGGGTTAGGGTTAGGGTTAGGGGTAAGGGTTAGGGTTAAGGTTATGTTTAGGGTTAGGGTAAGGGTAAGGTTACGTTTAGGGTTAGGGTTAGGGGTTAGGGTTCGGGTAAGGGAAAGTGTTAGGGTTAGGATTAGAGTAAGGGTATGGGTTCAGGTTAGCGTTAGGTTAGGTTAAGGGTTATTGTTAGGGTTAGGGTTAGCGTTAGGGTTTGGGTTAGGTTTAGAGTTAGGGTTCGGATTAGGGTTACGGTAAGAAGAAGTGTTAGGGTAAGGGTTAGGGTTAGGGTTAGGGTAAGGGTAAGGGTTAGGGTTAAGGTTAGGTTTAGGGTTAGGGGTTAGGGTTAGGGTTAGGGTTAGGTTTAGGGTTAGGTTTAAGGTAAGGGTTAGGGTTAGGGTTAGGATTAGGGTTAAGGGTAAGGGTTAGAGTTAGGTTTAGGGTTAGGGTAACGGTGAGGTTTAGGTTTAGGGTTAGGGTTAGGGGTTAGGTTTAGGGCTAGGTTTATGGTTAGGGTTAAGGTAAGTGTAAGGGTTAGGGTTAAGTTTAGGGTTAGGGTTTGGGATAGGGTAAGTGTTAGGGTTAGGTTTAGGGTAAGGGTAAGGTTTAGTGTTAGGGTTAGGGTAAGGGAAAGTGTTAGGGTTAGGGTTAGGGTTAGGATGAGGGTAAGGGTTAGGGTTAGGGTTAAGGTTAGGGGTTAGGGTTAGGGTAAGGGTAAGAGATAGGGTTAGGGTTAGGGGTTAGGTTTAGGGTTAGGGTTAGGGTTAGGTTTAGGGTTAGGGTTAGGGTAAGGGAAAGGGTTAGGGTTAGGGTAAGAGTTAGGGTTAGGGTTAGGGTTAGAGTTAGAGTTAAGGTAAGGGTTAGGGTTAGGGTTACGGTAAGGGTTAGGGTTAGGGTTAGGGTAAGGTTTAGGGTTAGGGTTAGTGTTAGGGTAAGGGTAATGGTTAGAGTTAGGGTTAGGGTTAGGGTTAGGGGTTAGGGTTAGAGTTAGGTTTATGGTTAGGGTAAGGTTTAGGGTTAGGATTAGGTTATATAAGGGTAAGTGTTAGGGTTGGGGTTAGGGTTAGGGTTAGGGTTTGTCTTAGGGTTAGGGTTAGGGTTAGGGTTAGGGTTAGGGAAAGGGTGAGGGTTAGGGTTAGGGTTAGGGTTAAGGTAAGGATTTGGGTTAGTCTTAGGGTTAGGGTAAGAGTTAGGGTTAGGGTTAGGGTTAGCACTAAGGTTAGGGTTAGGGTGAGGGTAAGTGTAAGGGTTGGGGTTAGGGTTAGGGTTAGGATAAGGGTAAGGGTTAGGGTTAGGGTTAGGGTTAGGGTTAGGTTTAAGGTAAGGGTTAGGGTTAGGTAGGGTAAGGTAAGATTTAGGGTTAGGGTTACGGTAAGGGTTAGTGTTAGAGTTAGGTTTAGGGTTAGGTTTAGGGTTGGGGTTAGGGAATGGGTAAGGGTTAGGGTTAGGGTTAGGTTTAGGTTTAGGGTTAGGGTTAGGGTTAGGGTAAGGGTAAGGGTTAGGGTTAGGTTATATAAGGGTAAGTGTTAGGGTTAGGGTTAGGGTTGGAGTTAGGGATAGGGTTAGGGTTAGGGTTAGGGTAAGGGTAAGGATTAGGTTTAGGGTTAGGTTTAGGGGAAGGGTGAGGGTTAGGGTGAGGGTTATGGTTAGGTTTAGGGTTTAGGGTTCGGGTTAGGGTTAGGGTTAGTGTAAGGGTTAGTGTCAGGGTTAGGGTTAGGGTTAGGTTTAGGTTAGGGTTTGGGTTAGGGTTCGGGTAAGGATTAGGTTTCGTGTTAGTGTTAGGGTAAGGGTTAGGGTTAGCATTAAGGTTAGGGTAAGGGATAGGGTAAGGGGAAGGGTTAGGTTTAGGGTTATGGTTATTGTTAGGTTAAGGGTTAGGGTTAGTGTTAGGGTTTGGGTTAGGTTTAGGGTTAGGTTTAGGATTGGGTTTATGGTAAGGGTAATTGTTAGGGTTAGGGTTAGGGTTTGGGTTAGGGTTAGGGTAAGGGTTAGGATTGGCGTTAGGGTTAGTGTTAGGGTTAGGGTTAGGTTGAGGGTTAGGTTTAGGGTTATGTTTAGGGTAAGGGTTAGGGTTAGGGTTAGGGTTAGGGTAAGGGACAGTGTTAGGGTTAGGGTTAGGGTAAGTATGAGTGTAAGGGTTAGGGTTAGGGTTAAGGTTAGGGGTTAGGGTTAGGTTTAGGGTTAGGGTTAGGGTTAGTGTAAGGATTAGGCTTAGGGTTAGGGTTAGAGAAAGGGTTAGGGTTAGGGTTAGGGTTAGGTTTAGGGTAAGGGTAAGGTTTAGGGTTAGGTTTATGGTTAGGGTTAGGGGTTAGGTTAGAGCTTTGTTTAGGGTTAGGGTTAAGGTAAGTGTAAGGGTTAGGTTTAAGGTTAGGGTTAGGGTTAGGGATAGGGTAAGGTTTAGGGTTAGGTTTAGGGTAAGGGTAAGGTGTAGGGTTAGGGTTAGTGTTAGTGTAAGGAAAAGTGTTAGGGTTAGGGTTAGGGTTAGGATGAGGGTAAGGGTTAGGTTTAGGATTAAGGTTAGGGGTTAGGGTGAGGGTAAGGGTTAGGGTTAGGTTTAGGGTAAGGGTTAGAGTTAGGGTTAGGGTTAGGATTAGGGGTAAGGGTTAGGGTTATGTTTAGGGTTAGGGTAAGGGTAAGGTTTAGGTTTAGGTTTAGGCTTAGTGGTTAGGGTTAGGGTTAGGGTAAGGGACAGTGTTAGGGTTAGGGTTATGGTTAGGGTAAGTATGAGGGTAAGGGTTAGGGTTAGGGTTAAGGTTAGGGGTTACGGTTCGGGTAAGGATAAGTGTAAGGGTTAGGGTTAGAGTAAGGGTATGGGTTCGGGTTACGGTTAGGTTTAGGGTTAGGTTAAGGGTTAAGGTTAGGGTTAGGGCTAGTGTTAGGGTTTGGGTTCGGTTTAGAGTAAGGTTTAGGATTAGGGTTAGGGTAAGAGTAAGTGTTAGGGTTAGTGTTAGGGTTAGGGTAAGGGTAAGGGTTAGGGTTAGGGTTAGGGTTAGGGGTTAGGGTTAGGGTTAGGGTTAGGTTTAGGGTTAGGGTTAGGGTAAGGATTAGGCTTAGGTTTAGGGTTAGAGAAAGGGTAAGGGTTAGGGTTAGGTTTAGGGTAAGGGTAAGGCTTAGGGTTAGGTTTATGGTTAGGGTTAGGGGTTAGGGTAAGAGCTTTGTTTAGCATTAGGGTTAAGGTAAGTGTAAGGGTTAGGGTTAAGGTTAGGTTAGGGTGAGGGATAGGGTGAGGGTTAGGGTTAGGTTTAGGGTAAGGGTAAGGTGTAGGGTTGGGGTTAGTGTTAGCGTAAGGAAAAGTGTTAGGGTTATGGTTAGGGTTAGGATGAGGGTAAGGGTTAGGTTTAGGATTAAGGTTAGGGGTTAGGGTTAGGGTAAGGGTAAGTGTTAGGGTTAGGGTTAGGGGTTAAGGTTAGGGTTAGGGTTAGGGTTATGTTTAGGGATAGGGTTAGGGTAAGGGTAAGGGTTAGGGTTAGGGTAAGGGTTAGGTTTAGGGTAAGTGTTAGGGTTAGAGTTAGGTTATGTAAGGGTAAGTGTTAGGGTTTGGGTTAGGGTTAGGGTTAGGGTTAGTCTTAGGGTTAGGGTTAGGTTTATGGTTAGGGTAAGGGTTAGGGTTAGAGTAGGTTATATAAGGGTAAGTGTTAGGGTTAGGGTTAGTGTTAGGGTTAGGGTTAGTCTTAGGTTTAGGGTTAGGGTTAGGGTTAGGGTTAGGGAAGGGTAAGGGTTAGGGTTAGGGTAGGGTAAGAATTAGGGTTAGTCTTAGGGTTAGGGTAAGAGTTAGGGTTAGGGTTAGGGTTAGCACTAAGGTTAGGGTTAGGGTTAGGGTAAGGGTAAGGGTAAGGGTTAGGATTAGAGTTAGGGTTAGGGTTAGGGGTTACGGTTATGGTTAGGTTTAGGGTTAGGGAAAGAGTTAGGATTAGGGTTAGGGTTAGGTAAGGGTAAGTGTTAGTGTTAGTGTTATGGTTAGGGTAAGGATAAGGGTTAGGGTTAGGTTTAGGTTTAGGGTAAGGGTAAGGGTTAGGTTTAGGGTTAGGGTTAGGTTTAGGTTTAGGATTAGGGTAAGGAAAAATGTTACAATTAAGGTTATGGTTAGGGTTAGTGTTAGGGTTAAGGTTAGGGTGAGGGTAAGGGTAAGGGTTAGGGTTAGGGGTAGGGGTAGGGATAGGGTAAGGGTTAGGGTTAGTGTTAGTGTTAGGGTTAGGGTTATGTTTGGGGTTAAGGTTAGGGTTAGGGATAGGGTAAGTGTAAGGGTTAGGTTAGGGTTATGGTTAGGGTTAAGGTCAGGGTTAGGGTTAGGTTTAAGGTTAGGATTAGGGTTAGGGTTAGGGTTAGGCTTAGTGTTAGAGTAAGGGTAAGGGTTAGGGTTACGGTTAGGTTTAGATTTAAGTTAGAGGTTAGGGTTAGGGTGAGGGTAAGTCTTAGGTTTAGGGTTAGGGTAAGGGTTAGGGTTAGGGTTAGAGTTAGGGTTAGGGTTAGGGTAAAGGCAAGGGTTAGGGTTAGGGTTAAGGTTAGGGTTAGGGTTAGGGTTATGGTAAGTGTTAGGGTTAGTGTTAGGGTTAGGGTTAGGTTTAGGGTTAGGGTTAGAGTAAGGGTTAGGGGTATGTTAGGGTAAAGGTTAGGGTTAGGCTTAAGGGTTAGGTTTAGTTTAGGGTTAGGGTTAGGGTTAGGGTAAGGGTAAGGTTTAGAGTTAGGGTTAGGGTTAGGGTAGGTTTAGGGTAAGGGTAAGTGTTATTGTTAGGGTTAGGTTTAGGATAAGGGTAAGGATTAGGGTTAGGTTTTGGGTTAGGGTTAGGGTTAGGGGTTAGGCTTAGGCTTAGAGTAAGTGTAAGGGTTAGGGTTAGGGTTAGGGTTAGGGTTAAGTTTGAGGTTAGGGCTAGGGTTAGGGTTAGGGTAAGGGTTAGGCTTTGGGTTAGGGTAAGGATAAATGTTAGAGTTAAGGTTAGGGTGAGGGTTAGGGTTAGGGGTAGGATTAGGGTTATGGTTAGGGTAAGGTTTAGGGTTAGATTTAGGGTTAGGGTTAGACTTAGTGTTAGGGTAAGGGTAAGGGTTAGGTTTAGGGTTAGGGTTAGGGTTAAGGTTGAGGTTAGGGTTAGGGTAAGGATAAATGTTAGAGTTAAGGTTAGGGTGAGGGTTAGGGTTAGGGTAAGGGTTAGCGTTAGGGTTAAGGTTAGGGTTAGGCTTAGTGTTAGAGTAAGGGTAAGGGTTAGGGTTAGGGTTAGGGTTAGGGTTTGGGTAAGGGTTATGGTTAGGGTTAGGGTTAGGTTTAGGGTTGGGGTTAAGTTTAGGGTTAGGAAAATGGAAAGTGTTAGGGTTAGGGTTAGGGTTAGGGTAAGGGTAAGGGTAAGGGTTAGCGTTAGGGTTATGGTTAGGGTTAGGGAAAGGGTAAGGTTTAGGGTAAGGTTTAGGGTTAGGGTAAGGATTAGGAATAGGGTTATGTTTAGGGTAAGTGTTACGGTTAGGGTTAGGGTTAGGGTTAGTGTTAGGATTAGTGTAAGGCTCAGGGTAAGGGCAAGGGTTAGGGATAGGGTTAGGGTTAAGTTTAGGGTTAGGATTAGTGTTAGGACTAGGGTTAAGTTTAGAGTTAGGGTTAGGGTTAGGGTAAGGGTTAGGGTTAGAGTTAGGGTAAGGGTTAGGGTTAGGGTTAGGGTTAGATTTAGGTTTAGGGTTAGGGTTCGGGTTAGGTCTAGGGTTAGGGTTAGGGTAAGGGTTAGGGTTAGGTTTAGTTTAAGGGTTAGGGTTAGGGTTAGTGTAAGGGTAGGTGTTAGGGTTAGGGTAAGAGTTAGGGTTAGGGTTAGGGTTAGGGTTAGGGTAATGGTTAGGGTTAGCGTTAGGGTTAGGTTTGGGGTTAGGGATAGGGTAAGAGTAAGGGTTAGGGTTAGGGTTAGGTTTACGGTTGGGGTTGAGGTTAGGTTTAGGGTTAGGGTACGTTTAAGGATTAAGGTTAGGGTTAGGGTTAGGGTTATGCTTAGGGTTAGGGTTAGGGTTAGGGTTAGGGTTAGGGTTAGGGTTAGGGTAAGGTTATGTGTTAGGGTTAGGGTTAGGGTTAGGCTAGGGTTAGGGTTAGGGTTAGGGTTAGAGTTATGTTTAGGATTAGGGTAATGGTTAGGGTTAGGGTTAGGGTTAGGGTTAGGTTTAGGGTTATGGTATGGTAAGAGTAAAGGTTAGGGTTAGGTTTAGGTTTAGGGTTGGGGTTAACGTTAGGTTTAGGGTTAGGGTACATTGAAGGATTAGGGTAAGGGTTAGGGTTAGGGTTATGCTTAGGGTTATTGTTAGGGTTAGGATTAGGGTTAGGTTTAGGGTTAGGATTAGGGTTAGGGTTAGCGTTAGGGTAAGGTTATGTGTTATGGGTAGCGTTAGGGTTAGGGTTAGGGTTAGGGTTAGGGTTAGGGGTTAGGTTAGGGTTAGGGTTAGGTTTAGGGTTAGGGTTAGGGTTAGGGTAAGGATTAGTCTTAGGTTTAGGGTTAGAGAAAGGTTTAGGGTTAGGGTTAGGGTTAGGGTAAGGGTAAGGTTTATTGTTAGGTTTGTGGTTAGGGTTAGGGGTTAGGGTTAGAGCTTTGTTTAGCGTTAGGGTTAAGGTAAGTGTAAGGGTTAGGGTTAAGGTTAGGGTTAGGGTTAGGGATAGGGTGAGGGTTAGGGTTAGGTTTAGGGTAAGGGTAAGGTGTAGGGTTGGGGTTAGTTTTAGCGTAAGGAAAAGTGTTAGGGTTAGGGTTAGGGTTAGGATGAGGGTAAGGGTTAGGTTTAGGATTAAGGTTAGGGGTTAGGGTTAGGGTAAGGGTAAGTGTCAGGGTTAGGATTAGGGGTTAAGGTTAGGATTATGGTTAGGGTTAGGGTAAGGCTAAGGTTAAGGTTAGTGTTAGTGTTAGGGTTAGGTTTAGGTTTAGGGTTAGAGTAAGGATAAGGGTTAGGGTTAGGGTTGAGGTTAGGGGTAGTGTTAGGGGTAGGGTTAGGGTTAGTGTAAGGGTAAGATTTAGCTTTAGGGTTAGTGTTAAGGTTACAGTTAGGGTTAGGGTGAGGCTAAGGGTTAGGTTTAGGGTTAGGGTAAGGGTTAGGGTTACGGTAAGGGTTAGGGTTAGGGTTAGGGTTAGGGTTAGGGTTAGGGTTAGGGTAAGGGAAAGGGTTAGGGTTAGGGCTAGGGTTATAGTAAGGGTTAGGGTTAGGGTAATGGTTAGGGTTAGGTTTATGGTTAGGGTTAGGGTTAGGGTAAGGGTTAAGGTTAGGTTTAGGGTTGGGGTTAAGTTTAGGGTTAGGGTTAGGGTAAGGATAAGGGTTAGTGTTAGGGTTAGGGTTTGGGGAAGGGTTTTGGTTAGGGTTAGGGTGAGGGTTAGGGTTAGGGTTAGGAGGTAGGGTTCGGGTTATGGTTAGGGTTAGGGTAAGGGTTAGGGTCAGAGATAGGGTTAGGGTTAGGTTTAGGGTAAGGGTAAGGGTTATGGTTAGGTTTAGGGAAAGGGTAAGGGTTAGGGTTAGCGTTTGGGTTAGGGTTCCGGTAAGGATTAGGTTTCGGGATTGTGTTAGGGTAAGGGTTAGTGTTAGGGTTAGGGTTAGCATTAAGGTTAGGGTTAGGGATAGGGTAAGGGTTAGGGTTAGGGTTAGGTTTATGTTTAGGGTCAGGGGATAGAGTTAAGTTTAGGGTTAGGGTTATGTTAGGGTTAGGTTTAGGGTTAGGGTTAGGGTTAGGGTTAGGATAAGGGTAAGTGTTAGGGTTAGGGTTAGGATAAGGGTAAGGGTTAGGGTTAGGGTTAGGGTTTGGTTTAGGGTTAGGGGTTAGGGTTAGGGTTAGGGTTAGGTTAGCGTTAGGGTTAGGGTTAGGTTTGGGTTAGGTTTAGGCTTAGTGTTAGGGTTAGGTTTAGGGTTAGGGTTAGGTTTAGGCTTAGGGTTAGGGTTAGGCTTAGGGTTAGGGTTAGGGTAAGGTATAGGCTTAGGGTTAGTGTTAGGGTTAGCTTAAGAGTTAGAGTTAGGGTTAGGGTAACGGTAAGGGTTAGGGTTAGGGTTAGGGTTAGGGTAAGGGTAAGGGTTAGGGTGAGGGTTAGGGTTAGTCTAAGGGTAAGTGTTAGGTGTAGGGTCAGGGTTAGGGTTAGGTAAATGTAAGTGTTAGGGTTAGGGTTAGGCTTAGGTGTAGGTAAGGGTAAGGATTAGGGTTAGGGTTAGGGTTAGGGATAGGTTTATGGTAAGTGTTAGGGTTAGGTAGGGTAAGGGTAAGATTTAGGGTTAGGGTCAGGGTTAGGGTTAGGGTAAATGTTAGGGTTACGGTTAGGGTTAGGGTTAGGTTTAGGGTTAGGGGTAGGGTTAGGGTTAGGGTAAGGGTAAGGGTAAGTGTTAGGGTTAGGGGTAGGGTTAGGGTAAGGGTTAGGGTTAGGGTTAGAGTTAGGGGTTAGGGTTAGGGTTAGGTTTAGGTTTAGGGTTAGGGTAAAGGTTAGGGTTAGGTTTGGGTTAGGGTAAGGGTTAGGGTTAGGGTTAGGTTTAGAGGAAGGTAAGGGTTAGGGTTAGGTTTAGGGTTAGGGTTAGGGTTAGGGTTAGGGTAAGGGTTAGGTTTAGGGTTATGGTTAGGGATAAGGTTATGGTTAGGGTTAGGGTTACGGTAAGGGTAAGGTTTAGGGTAAGGGTTATAGTTAGGGTTAGGGTTAAGGTTAGGGTTAGGGTTAAGGTAAGGTTAAGGGTAAGGGTTAGGGTTAGGGTTAGGTTTAGGGTTAGGGTTAGGGTAAGGTCAAGGGTTAGGTTTAGGGTTAGTGTTAGGGTTAGGGTTAAGGTTAGGGTTAGTGTTAGGGTAAGGGTTAGGGTTAGGGTTAGGGATAGGGTTAGGGTTAGGTTTAGGGTTAGAGTTAGGGTTAGGGTAAGGGTAAGGTTTACATTTAGGTTTAGGTTTAGGGTTAAGTTAGGGTAAGGGTTAGGGTTAGGGTTAGGGATAGGTTTAGGGTAAGTGTTAGGGTTAGGTAGGTTAAGGGTAAGATTTAGGGTTAGGGTCAGGGTTAGGGTTAGGTAAGAGTTAGGGTTACGGTTAGGGTTATGGTTAGGTTTAGGGTTAGAGTTAGGGTAAGGGTTAGGGTAAGGGTTAGGGTTAGGGTTACGTTTAGGTTTAGGGATAGGGTTAGGGTAAGGGTAAGGGTTAGGATTAAGGTTAGGGTTAGGGTTAGGGTTAGGGTTATGGTAAGGGTTAGGGTTAGGGTTAAGGTTAGGGTTAGTCTTAGGGTTAGGGTTAGGTTTAGGGTTAGGGAAAGGGTAAGGATTAGGGTTAGGGTTAGGATTAGGATAAGGGTAAGGTTTAGAGTTAGGTTTAGGGGTTAGGGTTAGGATTTGGTTTACTGTTAGGGTAAGGGTTAGGGTTAGGGTTACGTTTACGTAAGTGTAAGTGTTAGTATTAGGGTTAGGGTTAGGGTTAGGGTTTAGGATTAGGGTTAGGGTTAGGGTGAGGGTAAGGTTTAGGTTTAGGGTTAAGGTTAGGGTTATGGGTTAGGGTTAGGGTTAGGGTTAGGGTTAGGGTAAGTTTAGCGTTAGGGCCAGGGTTCGGGTTAGGGTTAGGGTAAGGGTTAGGGTTAGGTTTAGACTAAGGGTAATTGTTCGGGTTAGTGTTAGGGTTAGGGTTAGGATAAGGTTTAGGGTTAGGGTTCGTGTTAGGGTTTGGGTTAGGTTTAGAGTTAGGGTTAGGATTAGTATTATTGTAAGAGTAAGTGTTAGAGTTAGGGTTAGGGTTAGGGTTAGGGTAAGGGTAAGGGTTAAGGTTAGGGTTAGGGTTAGTTTTAGGGGTTAGGGTTAGGGTTAGGGTTAGGGTAAGGGTAAGGGTTAGGATTAGGGTTAGGATTAGGGTTAGGGTAAGTGTTAGGGTTAGGGTTATCATTAAGGTTAGGGTTAGGGATAGGGTAAGGGGAAGGGTTAGATTTAGGGTTAGGGTTAGGGTTAGAGGTTAGGGTTAGGGTTAGGTTTAGGGTTAGGGTAAGGGTAAGGGTTAGGGTTAGCGTTAGGGTTAGGGTAAGGGTTAGGGTTAGGGTTAGGGTTAGGGTTAGGTTTAGGGTTATGTTTAGGGTAAGGATTAGTGTTAGGGTTAGGGTTAGGGGTAAGGGTTAGGGTTATGTTTAGGTTTAGGGTAAGGGTAAGGGTAAGGTTTAGGTTTAGGGTTAGGGTTAGGGGTTATTGTTCGGGTAAGGGTAAGTATTAGGGTTAGGGTTAGAGTAAGTTATGGGTTCAGGTTACGGTTAGGGTTAGGGTTAGGTTAAGGGTTAGGGTTAGGGTTAGGCTTAGTGTTAGGGTTTGAGTTAGGTTTAGAGTTAGGGTTAGGATTAGGGTTAGGGTAAGAGTAAGTGTTAGGGTTAGGGTAAGGGCAAGAGTTAGGGTTAGGTTTAGGGTTAGGCGTTAGAGTTAGGTTTAGGGTTATGGTAAGGGTTAGGGTCAGGGTTAGGGTTATGGTTAGGTTTAGGGTAGGGGTAAGGTTTAGGGTTAGGGTTAGGTTTAGGGAAATGGTAAGGGTTTGGGTTAGGGATTGGGTTAGGGTTCGGGTAAGGAATAGGTTTCGGGTTAGTGTTAGGGTAAGGGTTAGGGTTAGGGTTAGGGTTAGCATTAAGGTTAGGGTTAGGGATAGGGTAAGGGGAAGGGTTATGGTTAGGGTTAGGTTTAGCGTTATGGTAAGGGTTAGGGTCAGGGTTAGGGTTAGGGTTAGGTTTAGGGTAGGGGTAAGGTTCAGGGTTAGGGTTAGGTTTAGGGAAATGGTAAGGGTTAGGGTTAGGGATTGGTTAAGGTTCGGGTAAGGATTACGTTTTGGGTTAGTGTTAGGGTAAGGGTTAGGGTTACGGTTATGGTTAGCATTAAGGTTAGGGTTAGGGATAGGGTAAGGGGAAGGGTTAAGGATAGGGTTAGGGTTAGGTTAAGGGTTAGGGTTAAGGTTAGGGTTAGTGTTAGGTTTTGGGTTAGGTTTTGGGTTAGGTTTAGGATTAGGGTTATGATAAGGGTAAGTGTTAGGGTTAGATTTAGGGTTAGGGTTAAGGTAAGGGTAAGGGTTAGGATTAGGGTTAGGGTTAGGGTTAAGTGTTAGGGTTAGGGTTAGGTTTAGGGTTAGGGTTAGGGTTTGGGTAAGGGTTAGGGTTAGCCTTAGGGTTAGGGTAAGGGTTAGGGTTATGTTTAGGTTTATGCTTAGGGTTAGGTTTAGGGTAAGGGTTAGGGTTAGGGTTAGAGGTAAGGGTTAGCGTTAGGGTTATGTTTAGGGTTAGGGTAAGGGTAAGGTTACGTTTAGGGTTAGGGTTAGGGGTTAGGGTTCGGGTAAGGGAAAGTGTTAGGGTTAGGATTAGAGTAAGGGTATGGGTTCAGGTTAGCGTTAGGTTAGGTTAAGGGTTATTGTTAGGGTTAGGGTTAGTGTTAGGGTTTGGGTTAGGTTTAGAGTTAGGGTTCAGATTAGGGTTACAGTAAGAAGAAGTGTTAGGGTAAGGGTTAGGGTTAGGGTTAGGGTAAGGGTAAGGGTTAGGGTTAAGGTTAGGGTTAGGGTTACGGGTTAGGGTTAGGGTTAGGGTTAGGTTTCGGGTTAGGTTTAAGGTAAGGGTTAGGGTTAGGGTTAGGATTAGGGTTAAGGGTAAGGGTTAGAGTTAGGTTTAGGGTTAGGGTAACGGTGAGGTTTAGGTTTAGGGTTAGGGTTAGGTTTAGGGGTTAGGTTTAGGGCTAGGTTTATGGTTAGGGTTAAGGTAAGTGTAAGGGTTAGGGTTAAGGTTAGGTTTAGGGTTTGGGATAGGGTAAGTGTTAGGGTTAGGTTTAGGGTAAGGGTAAGGTTTAGTGTTAGGGTTAGGGTAAGGGAAAGTGTTAGGGTTAGGGTTAGGGTTAGGATGAGGGTAAGGGTTAGGGTTAGGGTTAAGTTAGGGGTTAGGGTTAGGGTAAGGGTAAGAGATAGGGTTAGGGTTAGGGGTTAGGTTTAGGGTTAGGGTTAGGGTTAGGTTTAGGGTTAGGGTTAGGGTAAGGGTAAGGGTTAGGGTTAGGGTAAGAGTTAGGGTTGGGTTAGGGTAAGGGTTAGGGTTAGAGTTAGAGTTAAGGTAAGGGTTAGGGTTAGGGTTACGGTAAGGGTTAGGGTTAGGGTTAGGGTAAGGTTTAGGGTTAGGGTTAGTGTTAGGGTAAGGGTAATGGTTAGAGTTAGGGTTAGGGTTAAGGTTAGGGGTTAGGGTTAGGGTTAGGTTTATGGTTAGGGTAAGGTTTAGGGTTAGGATTAGGTTATATAAGGGTAAGTGTTAGGGTTGGGGTTAGGGTTAGGGTTAGGGTTTGTCTTAGGATTAGGGTTAGGGTTAGGGTTAGGGTTAGGGAAAGGGTGAGGGTTAGGGTTAGGGTTAGGGTTAAGGTAAGGATTTGGGTTAGTTTTAGGGTTAGGGTAAGAGTTGGGTTAGGGTTAGGGTTAGCACTAAGGTTAGGGTTAGGGTGAGGGTAAGTGTAAGGGTTGGGGTTAGGGTTAGGGTTAGGATAAGGGTAAGGGTTAGGGTTAGGGTTAGGGTTAGGGTTAGGTTTCAGGTAAGGGTTAGGGTTAGGTAGGGTAAGGTAAGATTTAGGGTTAGGGTTAGGGTTACGGTAAGGGTTAGTGTTAGTGTTAGGTTTAGGGTTAGGTTTAGGGTTGGGGTTAGGGATAGGGTAAGGGTTAGGGTTAGGGTTAGGGTTAGGTTTAGGTTTAGGGTTAGGGTTAGGGTTAGGGTAAGGGTAAGGTTTAGGGTTAGGTTATATAAGGGTAAGTGTTAGGGTTAGGGTTAGGGTTGGAGTTAGGGATAGGGTTAGGGTAAGGGGTAGGGTAAGGGTAAGGATTAGGTTTAGGGTTAGGTTTAGGAGAAGGGTGAGGGTTAGGGTGAGGGTTATGGTTAGGTTTAGGGTTTAGGGTTCGGGTTAGGGTTAGGGTTAGTGTAAGGGTTAGTGTCAGGATTAGGGTTAGGGTTAGGTTTAGGTTAGGGTTTGGGTTAGGGTTCGGGTAAGGATTAGGTTTCGTGTTAGTGTTAGGGTAAGGGTTAGGGTTAGGGTTAGGGTTAGCATTAAGGTTAGGGTTAGGGATAGGGTAAGGGGAAGGGTTAGGTTTAGGGTTATGGTTATTGTTAGGTTAAGGCTTAGGGTTAGTGTTAGGGTTTGGGTTAGGTTTAGGGTTAGGTTTAGGATTAGGTGAGGGTAAGGGTAATTGTTAGGGTTAGGGTTAGGTTTTGGGTTAGTGTTAGGGTAAGGGTTAGGATTGGCGTTAGGGTTAGTGTTAGGGTTAGGGTTAGGTTTAGGGTTAGGTTTAGGGTTATGTTTAGGGTAAGGGTTAGGGTTAGGGTTAGGGTTAGGGGTAAGTGTTAGGGTTATGTTTAGGGTTAGGTTAAGGGTAAGGTTTAGTTTTAGGGTTAGGCTTAGTGGTTAGGGTTAGGGTTAGGGTTAGGGTAAGGGACAGTGTTAGGGTTAGGGTTAGGGTAAGTATGAGGGTAAGGGTTAGGGTTAGGGTTAATGTTAGGGGTTAGGGTTAGGTTTAGGGTTAGGGTTAGGGTAAGGATTAGGCTTAGGGTTAGGGTTAGAGAAAGGGTTAGGGTTAGGTTTAGGGTTAGGTTTAGGGTAAGGGTAAGGTTTAGGGTTAGGTTTATGGTTAGGGTTAGGGGTTAGGGTTAGAGCTTTGTTTAGGGTTAGGGTTAAGGTAAGTGTAAGGGTTAGGTTTAAGGTTAGGGTTAGGGTTAGGGATAGGGTAAGGGTTAGGGTTAGGTTTAGGGTAAGGGTAAGGTGTAGGGTTAGGGTTAGTGTTAGTGTAAGGAAAAGTGTTAGGGTTAGGGTTAGGGTTAGGATGAGGGTAAGGGTTAGGTTTAGGATTAAGGTTAGGGGTTAGGGTTAGGGTAAGGGTTAGGGTTAGGTTTAGGGAAGGGTTAGAGTTAGGGTTAGGGTTAGTGTTAGGGGTAAGGGTTAGGGTTACGTTTAGGGTTAGGGTAAGGGTAAGGTTTAGGTTTAGGTTTAGGCTTAGTGGTTAGGGTTAGGGTTAGGGTAAGGGACAGTGTTAGGGTTAGGGTTATGGTTAGGGTAAGTATGAGGGTAAAGGTTAGGGTTAGGGTTAAGGTTAGGGGTTAGGGTCGGGGAAGGCTAAGTGTAAGGGTTAGGGTTAGAGTAAGGGTATGGGTTCGGGTTACGGTTAGGTTTAGGGTTAGGTTAAGGGTTAAGGTTAGGGTTAGGGTTAGTGTTAGGGTTTGGGTTAGGTTTAGAGTAAGGTTTAGGATTAGGGTTAGGGTAAGAGTAAGTGTTAGGGTTAGGGTTAGGGTTAGGGTAAGGGTAAGGGTTAGGGTTAGGGTTAGGGTTAGGGGTTAGGGTTAGGGTTAGGATTAGGTTTAGGGTTAGGGTTAGGGTAAGGATTAGGCTTAGGTTTAGGGTTAGAGAAAGGGTAAGGGTTAGGGTTAGGGTTAGGGTTAGGGTAAGGGTAAGGTTTAGGGTTAGGTTTATGTTTAGGGTTAGGGGTTAGGGTAAGAGCTTTGTTTAGCGTTAGGGTTAAGGTA
This sequence comes from Megascapheus bottae, assembly GCA_024803745.1. Classification (NCBI taxonomy): domain Eukaryota; kingdom Metazoa; phylum Chordata; class Mammalia; order Rodentia; family Geomyidae; genus Megascapheus; species Megascapheus bottae. The sequence goes on from JANJXV010000086.1 coordinate 2,641,001, forward strand.
AGTGTAAGGGTTAGGGTTAAGTTTAGGGTTAGGGTTAGGGATAGGGTGAGGGTTAGGGTTAGGTTTAGGGTAAGGGTAAGGTGTAGGGTTGGGGTTAGTGTTAGCGTAAGGAAAAGTGTTAGGGTTAGGGTTAGGGTTAGGATGAGGGTAAGGGTTAGGTTTAGGATTAAGGTTAGGGGTTAGGGTTAGGGTAAGGGTAAGTGTTAGGGTTAGGGTTAGGGGTTAAGGTTAGGGTTAGGGTTAGGGTTATGTTTAGGGATAGGGTTAGGGTAAGGGTAAGGGTTAGGGTTAGGGTAAGGGTTAGGTTTAGGGTAAGTGTTAGGGTTAGAGTTAGGTTATGTAAGGGTAAGTGTTAGGGTTTGGGTTAGGGTTAGGGTTAGGGTTAGGTTTAGGTTTAGGGTTAGGGTTAGGGTTAGGGTAAGGGTAAGGTTTAGGGTTAGGTTATATAAGGGTAAGTGTTAGGGTTAGGGTTAGGGTTGGAGTTAGGGATAGGGTTATAGTAAGGGGTAGGGTAAGGGTAAGGATTAGGTTTAGGGTTAGGTTTAGGAGAAGGGTGAGGGTTAGGGTGAGGGTTATGGTTAGGTTTAGGGTTTAGGGTTCGGGTTAGGGTTAGGGTTAGTGTAAGGGTTAGTGTCAGGATTAGGGTTAGGGTTAGGTTTAGGTTAGGGTTTGGGTTAGGGTTCGGGTAAGGATTAGGTTTCGTGTTAGTGTTAGGGTAAGGGTTAGGGTTAGGGTTAGGGTTAGCATTAAGGTTAGGGTTAGGGATAGGGTAAGGGGAAGGGTTAGGTTTAGGGTTATGGTTATTGTTAGGTTAAGGCTTAGGGTTAGTGTTAGGGTTTGGGTTAGGTTTAGGGTTAGGTTTAGGATTAGGTGAGGGTAAGGGTAATTGTTAGGGTTAGGGTTAGGTTTTGGGTTAGTGTTAGGGTAAGGGTTAGGATTGGCGTTAGGGTTAGTGTTAGGGTTAGGGTTAGGTTTAGGGTTAGGTTTAGGGTTATGTTTAGGGTAAGGGTTAGGGTTAGGGTTAGGGTTAGGGGTAAGTGTTAGGGTTATGTTTAGGGTTAGGTTAAGGGTAAGGTTTAGTTTTAGGGTTAGGCTTAGTGGTTAGGGTTAGGGTTAGGGTTAGGGTAAGGGACAGTGTTAGGGTTAGGGTTAGGGTAAGTATGAGGGTAAGGGTTAGGGTTAGGGTTAATGTTAGGGGTTAGGGTTAGGTTTAGGGTTAGGGTTAGGGTAAGGATTAGGCTTAGGGTTAGGGTTAGAGAAAGGGTTAGGGTTAGGTTTAGGGTTAGGTTTAGGGTAAGGGTAAGGTTTAGGGTTAGGTTTATGGTTAGGGTTAGGGGTTAGGGTTAGAGCTTTGTTTAGGGTTAGGGTTAAGGTAAGTGTAAGGGTTAGGTTTAAGGTTAGGGTTAGGGTTAGGGATAGGGTAAGGGTTAGGGTTAGGTTTAGGGTAAGGGTAAGGTGTAGGGTTAGGGTTAGTGTTAGTGTAAGGAAAAGTGTTAGGGTTAGGGTTAGGGTTAGGATGAGGGTAAGGGTTAGGTTTAGGATTAAGGTTAGGGGTTAGGGTTAGGGTAAGGGTTAGGGTTAGGTTTAGGGAAGGGTTAGAGTTAGGGTTAGGGTTAGTGTTAGGGGTAAGGGTTAGGGTTACGTTTAGGGTTAGGGTAAGGGTAAGGTTTAGGTTTAGGTTTAGGCTTAGTGGTTAGGGTTAGGGTTAGGGTAAGGGACAGTGTTAGGGTTAGGGTTATGGTTAGGGTAAGTATGAGGGTAAAGGTTAGGGTTAGGGTTAAGGTTAGGGGTTAGGGTCGGGGAAGGCTAAGTGTAAGGGTTAGGGTTAGAGTAAGGGTATGGGTTCGGGTTACGGTTAGGTTTAGGGTTAGGTTAAGGGTTAAGGTTAGGGTTAGGGTTAGTGTTAGGGTTTGGGTTAGGTTTAGAGTAAGGTTTAGGATTAGGGTTAGGGTAAGAGTAAGTGTTAGGGTTAGGGTTAGGGTTAGGGTAAGGGTAAGGGTTAGGGTTAGGGTTAGGGTTAGGGGTTAGGGTTAGGGTTAGGATTAGGTTTAGGGTTAGGGTTAGGGTAAGGATTAGGCTTAGGTTTAGGGTTAGAGAAAGGGTAAGGGTTAGGGTTAGGGTTAGGGTTAGGGTAAGGGTAAGGTTTAGGGTTAGGTTTATGTTTAGGGTTAGGGGTTAGGGTAAGAGCTTTGTTTAGCGTTAGGGTTAAGGTAAGTGTAAGGGTTAGGGTTAAGTTTAGGGTTAGGGTTAGGGATAGGGTGAGGGTTAGGGTTAGGTTTAGGGTAAGGGTAAGGTGTAGGGTTGGGGTTAGTGTTAGCGTAAGGAAAAGTGTTAGGGTTAGGGTTAGGGTTAGGATGAGGGTAAGGGTTAGGTTTAGGATTAAGGTTAGGGGTTAGGGTTAGGGTAAGGGTAAGTGTTAGGGTTAGGGTTAGGGGTTAAGGTTAGGGTTAGGGTTAGGGTTATGTTTAGGGATAGGGTTAGGGTAAGGGTAAGGGTTAGGGTTAGGGTAAGGGTTAGGTTTAGGGTAAGTGTTAGGGTTAGAGTTAGGTTATGTAAGGGTAAGTGTTAGGGTTTGGGTTAGGGTTAGGGTTAGGGTTAGTCTTAGGGTTAGGGTTAGGTTTATGGTTAGGGTAAGGGTTAGGGTTAGAGTAGGTTATATAAGGGTAAGTGTTAGGGTTAGAGTTAGTGTTAGGGTTAGGGTTAGTCTTAGGTTTAGGGTTAGGGTTAGGGTTAGGGTTAGGGAAGGGTAAGAGTTAGGGTTAGGGTAGGGTAAGAATTAGGGTTAGTCTTAGGGTTAGGGTAAGAGTTAGGGTTAGGGTTAGGGTTAGCACTAAGGTTAGGGTTAGGGTTAGGGTAAGGGTAAGGGTAAGGGTTAGGATTAGAGTTAGGGTTAGGGTTAGGGGTTACAGTTATGGTTAGGTTTAGGGTTAGGGAAAGAGTTAGGATTAGGGTTAGGGTTAGGTAAGGGTAAGTGTTAGTGTTAGTGTTATGGTTAGGGTAAGGGTAAGGGTTAGGGTTAGGTTTAGGGTTAGGGTAAGGGTAAGGGTTAGGTTTAGGGTTAGAGTTAGGTTTAGGTTTAGGATTAGGGTAAGGAAAAATGTTACAATTAAGGTTATGGTTAGGGTTAGTGTTAGGGTTAAGGTTAGGGTGAGGGTAAGGGTAAGGGTTAGGGTTAGGGGGAGGGGTAGGAATAGTGTAAGGGTTAGGGTTAGTGTTAGGGTTAGGGTTAGGGTTATGTTTGGAGTTAAGTTTAGGGTTAGGGTTAGGGTAAGTGTAAGGGTTAGGTTAGGGTTATGGTTAGGGTTAAGGTCAGGGTTAGGGTTAGGTTTAAGGTTAGGATTAGGGTTAGGGTTAGGGTTAGGCTTAGTGTTAGAGTAAGGGTAAGGGTTAGGGTTACGGTTAGGTTTAGGGTTAAGTTAGAGGTTAGGGTTAGGGTTAGGGTAAGTGTTAGGTTTAGGGTTAGGGTAAGGCTTAGGGTTAGGGTTAGAGTTAGGGTTAGGGTTAGGGTAAAGGCAAGGGTTAGGGTTAGGGTTAAGGTTAGGGTTACGGTTAGGGTTAGGGTAAGTGTTAGGGTTAGTGTTAGGGTTAGGGTTAGGGTTAGGGTTAGGGTTAGAGTAAGGGTTAGGGTTATGTTAGGGTAAGGGTTAGGGTTAGGGTTAGGGTTAGGTTTAGTTTAGGGTTAGGGTTAGGGTTAGGGTAAGGGTAAGGTTTAGAGTTAGGGTTAGGGTACGGGTTAGCGTTAGGGTTAGGTTAGGCTTAGGCTTAGTGTTAGAGTCAGGGTAAGGGTTAGGGTTAGGGTTAGGGTTAGGGTTAGGGTAAGGGTTAGTGTTAGGGTTAGGGTTAGGATAAGGGTAAGGTTTAGAGTTAGGGTTAGGGTAGGGTAGGTTTAGGGTAAGGGTAAGTGTTATTGTTAGGGTTAGGTTTAGGATAAGGGTAAGGATTAGGGTTAGGTTTTGGGTTAGGGTTAGGGGTTAGGCTTAGGCTTAGAGGAAGGGTAAGGGATAGGGTTAGGGTTAGGGTTAGGGTTAAGTTTGAGGTTAGAGCTAGGTTTAGGGTTAGGGTAAGGGTTAGGCTTTGGGTTAGGGTAAGGATAAATGTTAGAGTTAAGGTTAGGGTGAGGGTTAGGTTAGGGTAAGGGTTAGCGTTAGGGTTAGGGTTAGGGTTAGGCTTAGTGTTAGAGTAAGGGTAAGGGTTATGGTTAGGGTTAGGGTTAGGGTTAGGGTAAGGGTTAGTGTTAGGGTTAGGGTTAGGGTAAGGGTAAGGTTTAGAGTTAGGGTTAGGGTTAGGGTAGGTTTAGGGTAAGGGTAAGTGTTATTGTTAGGGTTAGGTTTAGGATAAGGGTAAGGATTAGGGTTAGGTTTTGGGTTAGGGTTAGGGTTAGGGGTTAGGCTTAGGCTTAGAGTAAGGGTAAGGGTTAGGGTTAGGGTTAGGGTTAGGGTTAAGTTTGAGGTTAGGTCTAGGGTTAGGGTTAGGGTAAGGGTTAGGCTTTGGGTTAGGGTAAGAATAAATGTTAGAGTTAAGGTTAGGGTGAGGGTTAGGGTTAGGGGTAGGATTAGGGTTATGGTTAGGGTAAGGGTTAGGGTTAGGGTTAGATTTAGGGTTGAGGTTAGGTTTAGGGTTAGGAAAATGGAAAGTGTTAGGGTTAGGGTTAGGGTTAGGTTTAGTGTAAGGGTAAGGGTAAGGTTTAGGGTTAGGGGTTAGGGTTAATGTTAGGCTTAGGTTAAGCGTTACAGTTAGAGTTAGGGTTAGGGTTAGGATAAGGGTTAGGGTTAGGGTAAGGGTAAGTGTTAGGGTTAGGGTTAGCATTAAGGTTAGGGTTAGGGATAGGGTAAGGGTTAGGGTTAGGGTTAGATTTAGGGTTGAGGTTAGGGTTAGGGTTAGGAAAATGGAAAGTGTTAGGGTTAGGGTTAGGGTTAGGTTTAGTGTAAGGGTAAGGGTAAAGTTTAGGGTTAGGGGTTAGGGTTAATGTTAGGGTTAGGTTAAGCGTTAGGGTTAGAGTTAGGGTTAGGGTTAGGATAAGGGTTAGGGTTAGGGTAAGGGTAAGTGTTAGGGTTAGGGTTAGTGTTAGGGTTAGGGTAAGGGTTATGTTTAGGATTAGGGTTAGGTTTAAGGTGGGGGTTTAGTTTAGGGTTAGGAAAAGGGAAATGTTAGGGTTAGATTTAGGGTTATGGTTAGGGTTACGGTTAGGGTTAGGGTTAGGGTTAAGGTTGAGGTTAGGTTTAGGGTTAGGGTTAGGGTAAGGGTTTTGGTTAGGGTTAGGATTAGGGTTAGGTTTACCGTTACGGTTAGGGTTAGGGTTAGGTTTAGGGTTAGTTTTAGGGTTAGGGTAAGTGTTAGGGTTAGGGTTAGGGTAAGGGTAAGGGTTAGGGTTAGGGTTTGGGTTAGGGTTTAGGGTTAGGGTTTGGGTTAGGGTTTAGGGTTAGGGTTAGGTTTAAGGTTAGGGTTAGGGTAAGGGTTAGACTTAGGGTTAGGGTTAGAGTAAGTGTTAGGGTTAGGGTTAGGATTAGGTTTAGGGCTAGGTTTAGGGTAAGGGTTAGGGTTAGGGTTAGGAGTAAGGGTTAGAGTTAGGTTTAGGGTTAGGGTAACGGTGAGGTTTAGGTTTAGGGTTAGGGTTAGGGGTAGGGTTAGGGCTAGGTTTAGGGTTAGGGTTAAGGTAAGTGTAAGGGTTAGGGTTAAGGTTAGGGTAGGATTAGAGTTAGGTTTAGCGTTACGGTTAGGGTTAGGGTTAGGTTTAGGGTAAGGGTAAGGTTTAGGATTAGGGTTAGGGTTAGGGTAAGGGAAAGTGTTAGGTTTAGGGTTATGGTTAGGATGAGGGTAAGGGTTAGGGTTAGGTTTATGGTTAGGGTAATGGTTAGGGTTAGGGTTAGGTTTAGATAAGGGTAAGTGTTAGGGTTAGGGTTAGGTTTAGGGTTAGGCTTAGTCTTAGGGTTAGGGTTAGGGTTAGGTTTAGGGAAAGGGACAGGGTTAGGGTTAGGGTTAGGTTTAGGGTAAGGATTAGGGTTAGTCTTAGGGTTAGGGTAAGTGTTAGGGTTAGGGTTAGGGTTAGCACTAAGGTTAGGGTTAGGGTAAGGGTAAGGTTTGGGGTTAGGGTTAGGTTTAGGGTAAGGGTAAGGGTTAGGGTTAGGGTTAGGTTAGGTTTAGGGTTAGGGTTAGGGTTAAGGTTAGGGTTAGGATCAGTGTTAGGTTTAGGGTTAGGGTAAGGGTTAGGGTTAGGGTTATGGTTAGGGGTAGGGTTAGGGTTAGGGTTAGGGTTAGAGTTATGGTTAGGGTAAGGGTAAGGTTTACGGTTAGAGTTAGGGTTAGGTTTAGGGTTAAGTTAACGGTAAGGGTTATGGTTAGGGTTAGGTTTAGGGTAAGGGTTAGGGTTAGGTAGGGTAAGGGTAAGATTTAGGGTTAGGGTTAGGGTTACGGTAATGGTTAGTGTTAGTGTTAGGGTTAGGGTTAGGTTTAGGGTAACGGTTAGGGAAAGGGTAATGGTTAGGTTTAGTTTTAGGTTTAGGTTTGGGTTAGGGTTAGGGACAGGGTAAGTGTAAGTTTTAGGGTAAGGGTAAAGGTTAGCGTTAGGTTTAGGGTTGGGGTTAAGGTTAGGGTTAGGGTTAGGGTAAGGGTAAGGTTAGGGTTAGGGTTAGGGTAAGGGTAAGTTTTAGGTTTAGGGTTAGGGTTAGTGGAAGGGTTAGGGATAGGGTGAGGGTTGGGTTACGGTTAGGGTTTAGGGTTCGGTTTAGGGTTAGGGTAAGGGTTAGGGTCAGGGTTAGGGTTAGGTTTAGGTTTAGGGTAGGGGTAAGTGTTAGGGTTAGGGTTAGGTTTAGGGAAAGGGTTAGGGTTAGGGTTAGGGTTAGGGTTAGCATTAAGGTTAGGGATAGGGATAGGGTAAGGGGAAGGGTTAGGGTTAGGGTTAGGTTAAGGGTTAGGGTTAGGGTTAGGTTTAGGGTTCGGGGTAAGGGTTAGGGTTATGTTTAGGGTTAGGGTAAGGGTAAGGTTTAGGTTTAGGGTTAGGGTTAGGGGTTTCTGTTAGGGCTAGGTTTAGGGTTAGGGTAAGGGTAAGTGTTAGTAATAGGGTTAGGGTTAGTGTTAGGGTTAGGGTTAGGGTTAGGGTCTAGCATTAAGTTTAGGGTTAGGAATAGGGTAAGGGTAAGGGGTACGGATAGGGTTAGGGTTAGGGATAGAGTTAGGGTTAGTGTTAGGTTTAGGGTTAGGTTTAAGTTTAGGGTTAGTGTTAGCGTTAGTGTAAGAGTAAGGGTTAGGGTTAGTGTTAGGGTTAAGTTTAGAGTTAGGGTTAGGGTTAGGCTAAGGGTTAGGGGTAGGGGTAGAGTAAGGGTTAGGGTTAGTGTTAATGTTAGGGTAAGGGTTAGGGTTAGACTTAGGGTTAGTAAGGGTAAGGGTTAGGGTTAGTGTTATGGTTAAGGTTAGAGTTAGGGTTATGGTTAGGGTAAGGCTTAGGATTAGGATTAGGGTAAGAGTTAGGTTTAGCGCAAGGGTTTGGGGAAAGGGTAAGTGTTAGCGTTAGGGTGAGGGTTAGGGTAAGTTTTAGGGTTAGGGTTAGGGTTAGGATAAAGGTTAGGGTTAGGGTTAGGGTTAGCATTAAGGTTAGGTTTGGGGTTAGTGTAAGGGTAAGTGCTAGGGTTAGGGTTAGGGGTTAGGGTTAGGGTTAGGGTTAGGGTAAGGGTTAGGGTTAGGGTTAGGCATAGGTTTGGGGTTAGGTTTAGGGTAAGTTTTAGGGTTAGGGAAAAGTTAGGGTTAGGGTTAGTGTTAGGGTAAGGTTAACTGTTAGAATTACGGTTAGGGTTAGTGTTAGGGTTTGTTAGGGTTAGGGTAAGAGTAAGGGTTAGTGTTGGGGTTAGGGTTAGTGTTAGGATTAGTGTTAGGTGTAGGGTTAGGGTTAGGGTAAGGGTAAGGTTTAGAGTTAGGGTTAGGGTTAGAGTAAGTGTAAGGCTTAGGATTAATGTTAGTTTTAGGGTTAGGGTTAGGGTAAGGGGAAGGGTTAGGGTTAGGGTTAGGGAGAGGGTTAGGGTAAGGGTAAGTTTTAGGGTTAGTGTTAGGGTTAGGGTTAAGGTTAGGGTTAGGGTTAGGGTTAGGCTAAGGGTTAGCGTTAGGGTAAGTGTTAGGGTTTGTGTTAGGGTTAGGGATAGAGTTAGGGTTAGCATTAGGGTAAGGGTTAGGGTTGGGGTTAGGGTTAGGGTTAGGGGTAGGGTTAGGTTTAGGGTTAGTGTAAGGGTTATGTTTAGGGTTTCGGTTAGGGTTAGTGTAAGGGTTAGGGTTAGGGTTAGGGTAAGGTTTAGGGTTACGGTTAGAGTTATGGTAAGGGTAAGGGTTAGGATAAGGGTTAGGGTAAGGGTAAGTGTTAGGATTAGGGTTAGGGTTTGTGTTAGGTTTAGGGTTAGGGTAAGGGTAAGGGTTAAGGTTAGGTTTAGGGTTAGGGTTAGGATAAGGGTTAGGTTTCGGTTTAGGGTTAGGCTTAGGGTAAAGGTAACTGTTAGGGTTAGGGTTAGGTTTAGGGTTAGGGTTAGGGTAAGGGTTAGGGTTAGGGTTAGGGTTAAGGCTAGGGTTAGTGTTAGGGATAGGGATAGGGTTAGGGTAAGGGTAAGGTTTAATGTTAGTGTTAGGGTTAGGGTTAATGTTAGGGTTAGGTTTAGGGTTAGGCTAAGTGTTAGGGTATGGTTTAGGGTTTGGGTAAGAGTTAGGGTTAGGGTTAGGGTAGGGTTAGGGTTTAGTGTTAGGGTTAGGGTTAGGGTAATGGTTAGGGTTAGGGTTAGGGTTAGGGTAAGGGTAAGTGTTAGGGTTAGTGTTAGGGTTAGGGTTAGGGTAACAGGAAGGGATAGGGTTAGGGTTAGGTTTAGGGTTAGAATTAGGGTTAGGTTTAGGTGTAGGATTAGGGTTAAGGTAAGTGTAAGGATTAAGGTTAGGGTTAGGGTTAGGGTTAAGGTTAGGGTTAGGGTTAGGGAAAGGGTAAGGGTTAGGGTTAGGTTTAGGCTTAGGTTTAGGGTAAGGATTAGGGTTAGGTTTAGGGTTAGGGTAAGGGTTAGGGTTAGGGTTAGAGTTAGGTTTAGGGTTAAGGTAAGGGTAAGGGTTAGGGTTAGCTTTAGGGTTAAGGTTAGCTTTAGGGTTAGGGTTAGGGTGAGGGTTAGGGTTAGGGGTTAGGTTTAGGGTTAGGGTTAGGGTTAGGGTAAGGGTTAGGGTTAGGGTTAGGGTAAGGTAATTGTTAGGGTTGGGGTTAGGGTTAGGGTTAGGGTAAGTGTTAGGGTTAGGGTAAGGGTTAGGTTTAGGTTTAGGATTAGGTTTAGGGTTAGGGTAAGTGTTAGGGTTAGGGTTAGTGTTAGGGATAGGATAAGGGTAAGAGTTAGGGTTAGGGGTTAGGTTTAGGGTTACCGTTAGGTTTAGGATTAGGGTTAGAGTAAGGGTAAGGGTGAGGGTTAGGATTAGGGTTAGTGTTAGCGTTAGGGTTAGGTTTAGGGTTAAGGTTAGGGTTAGGGAAAGGGTTAGGGTTAGGTTTAGGGTTAGGTTTAGGGTAATGATTAGGGTTAGGGTTAGGGTTAGGGTAAGGTTTGGGGTTAGGGTTTAAGGTTAGGGTTAGGGTTAGGGTGAGGGTAAGGTTTAGGGTTAGGTTTAGGGTAAAGGTAAGGGTTAGGGTTAAGGGTTAGGGTTAGGGTTAGGTTTAGGTTTAGGTTTAGGGTTAAGTTTAGAGTAAGGGTAAGGGTGAGGTTTAGGGTTAGGGAAAGGATTAGGTTTAGGGTTAAGGTTAGGTTTAGGAAAGGGTTAGGTTTAGGGTTAGGGTTAGGGTTAGAGTTAGGGCAAGCATTAGTGTTAGGGTTAGGGTAAGGATTAGGTTTCGGTTTAGGGTTAGGGTTAGCATTAAGGTTAGGCTTAGGGTTAGGTTAAGGGTAAGGGTTAGATTTAGGGTTAGAGTTAGGTTAAGTGCTATGTTTAAGGTTAGGGTTAGGGTTAGGGGGTAGAGTTAGGGTTAGGGTTAGGGTTAGTGTAAGGGTAAGGGTTAGGGTTAGGGTTAGGGTTTGAGTAAGGGTAAAGGTTAGGAAAGGATTAGTGTAGGGTTAGGGATAGGGTTAGGGTAAGGGTTAGGGTTATGGTTAGGGTTAGGGTTAAGGTTAGGGTTATGGTAAGGGTTAGGTTTCGGGTGAGGGTTAGGGTTAAGTTTAGGGTTAGGGTTAGGGTAAGGTAAGGGTTATGGTTAGGTTTAGGCTCAGGGTTAGGGTTAGGGTAAGTGTTATGGTTAGGGTTAGAGTTAGGGTAAGGATTAAGGTTAAGGTTAGGGTTAGGGTAAGGGTTAGGGTTAGGGTTAGGGTTAGAATTAATGTTAGGGTTAGGGTTAGGGTAAGAATAAGGTTTAGGTTTAGGGTTAGGTTTAGGGTAAGGGTAAAGGTTAGGGTTAGGGTTAGGTTTAGGGTTAGGGTAAGAGTTAGGGTTAGGGTTAGGGTTAGGGTTAGGTTCAGGGTTAGTTTTAGGGTAAGGGTAGGGTTATGGTTAGTGGTAGGTTTAGGGTTAAGTTTAGGGTTAGGGTTAGGGTAAGGGTGAGGGTTAGGGTTAGTGTTAGGGGTCAGGGTTAGGGTTAGGTTTAGGTTTAGGATAAGGGTAAGGTTTAGTGTTAGAGTTAGGTTTCGGGTTAGGTTTAAGGTTAGGCTTAGGGTAAGTGTTAGAGTTAGGGTTAGGATTAGGATTAGGGTAAGGGTAAGGGTTAGGGTTAAGGTTAGGGTTAGGGTTAGGTTAAGCTAAGGGTTAGGATTAGGGTTAGTCTAAGGGCAAGGGTTAGGTTTAGGGTAAGAGTTAGGTTTAGGATTAGGGTTAGGGTAAGGATAAGGGTTAGAGTTCAGGTTAGGGTTAGGGTTAGGGTTAGGGTTAGGGTTAGGTTAGGGTGAGGGTAAGGGTAAGGGTTAGGGTTAGGTTTAGGGTTAGGGTTTGGGTTAGGGTAAGGGTTAGGGTTAGGGTTAGGGTTAAGATTAGGGATAGGGTTAGGTTGAGGGTTAGGATTAGGTTTAGGGTTAGGGTTAGGATTAGGGTAAGGTTATGTGTTAGGGTTAGCTTAGGGTTAGGGTTACGGTTAGGGTAAGTGTTAGGGTTAGGGTTAGGGTTACGGTTAGGGTTAGGGTAAGGGTACGGATTAGGGTTAAAGATAGGGTCAGGGTTAGGGTTAGGGTTAGAGTAAGGGTAAGGGTTAGGGTTTGGTTTAAGTTTAGGGTAAGGGTAAGGGTTAGGTTTAGGGTTGGGGTTAGGTTTAGGGTTATGTTAGGGTAAGGATAAATGTTAGAGTTAAGGTTAGGGTGAGGGTAAGGGTAAGGGTTAGGGTTAAGATTAGGGTTAGGCTTAGGGTAAGGGTTAGGGTTAGGGTAAGGGTTTTAGTTAGGGTTAGGGTTAGGTTTAGGGTGGGGTTAAAGTTAGGGTTAGGGTTAGGGTAAGGATAAGACTTAGGTTAGGGTTAGGGTTATGGTTAGGGTTAAGGTTAGGGTTAGGGTTAGGGTTAGGGTAGGGTATGTGTTCGGGTTAGTGTTAGGGTTAGGTTTAGGGTAGGTTTAGCGTTAGGGTAAGCGTAAGGGTAAGGGTAAGGTTTAGGGTTAAGGTAAGGGTAAGGTTTAAGTTTGGGGTTAGGGTTAGGTTTCGGGTTAGTTATAGGGTTCGGGTTAGGGTAAGCATAAGGGTTAGGGTTAGGGTTAGGGTTAGGGTTAGGTTTAGGGTTAGACTAAGGGTAAGTGTTAGGGTTAGGGTTAGGGTAAGTGTTAGGGTTAGGGTTAGGGTAGGGTTTAGGGTAAGGTTAAGTGTTAGGTTTAGGTTGAGGATAAGGGTAAGGATTAGGGTTAGGATTAGGGTTAGGGTTAGAGGTTAGGGTTAGGGTTAGGTTTAGGGTGAGGGTTAGGTTTAGGGTTAGGGTTAGGATAAGGGTAAGGGTTAGGTTTAGGGTTAGGGTTAGGATAAGTGTTAGGTTTAGGGTTAGGTTAGGGTAAGGGCAAGGGTTAGGGTTAGGGTTAGGGTTAGGGTAAGGGTTAGGGTTACATTTAGGGTTAGGGTTAGGGTTAGGGGTAGGGTTAGGGTTAGGGTTAGGGTTAGGGGTTAGGCTTAGGGTTAGGGTTACGGTAAGGGTTAGGGTTTGGTTTAGTTTAAGGGTTAGGGTTAGGGTTAGGGTTAGGGTAAGGTTATGTGTTAGGGTTAGGTTTAGGGTTAGGGTTAGGGTTAGGATTAGGGTAAGTGTTAGCGTTAGGGTTAGGGTTACAGTTAGGGTTAGGGTAAGGGTAAGGGTTAGGGTTAAAATTAGGGTCAGGGTTAGGGTTAGGGTTAGGGTTAGGGTAAGTGTAAGGGTTAGGGTTAGGGTTAGGTTTACGGTTAGGGTAAGGGTAAGGGTTAGGTTTAGGCTTAGGGTTAGGTTTAGGGTTACGGTTAGGGTTAGGATAAATGTTAGAGTTAAGGTTAGGTTTAGGGTTAGGGTAAGGGTTAGGGTTAGGGTTAGGTTAAGTGTTAGGGTTAGGATTAGTGTTAGGTTTAGAGTTGGCGTTAAGGTTAGGGTTAGGGTTAGGGTAAGCATAAGGGTTAGGTTAAGTTTAGGGTTAGGGTTAAGGTTAGGCTTAGGGTTAGGCTTAGGGTTAGGATTAGGGTTATGGTTAGGGTAAGGGTTAGGGTTAGGGTTAGGGTTAGGCTTAGTGTTAGGGTAAGGGTAAGAGTTAGGGTTAGAGTTAGGGTTAGGGTTAAGGTTGAGGTTAGGTTTAGGTTTAGGATTAGGTTTAGGGTTAGGATTAGGGCTAGGGTTAGGGTAAGGGTTAGGGTTAGGGTTAGGGTTAGGGTTAGGCTTAGTGTTAGGGTAAGGGTAAGAGTTAGGGTTAGAGTTAGGGTTAGGGTTAAGGTTGAGGTTAGGGTTAGGTTTAGGATTAGGTTTAGGGTTAGCATTAGGGCTAGGGTTAGGTTAAGGGTTAGGCTTAGAGTTAGAGTTAGGCTTAGTCTAAGTGTTAGAGTAAGGGTAAGGGTTAGGGTTAGGGTTAGGGTTAGGGTTAAGTTTGAGGTTAGGGTTAGGGTTAGGGTTAGGTTAAGGGTTAGGGTTAGGGTTAGGGGAAGTTTTAGGGTTAGGGTTAGAGTTAGGGTTAGGGTTAGGGTAAGGGCAAGGATTAGGGTTAGGGTTAAGGTTAGGGTTAGGGTTAGGGTTAGGTTTAGGGTTAGGGTTAGGGTAAGGGTAAGGGTTATGGTTAGGGTTAGTGTTAGGGTAAGGGTTAGGGTTAGTGTTAGGGTTAAGTTTAGGTTAAGGGTAAGGATTAGGGTTAGGTTTAGGGTTAGGGTTAGAGGTTAGGGTTAGGGTTAGGATGAGGGTTAGGTTTAGCATTAGGGTTTGGGTATGTGTAAGGTTTAGGGTTAGGTTTAGGGTTAGGGTTAGTGATAGGTTTAGGGTTAGGGTTAGGGTAAGGGCAAGGGTTAGCGTTAGGGTTAGGGTTAAGTTTAGTGTTAGGGTTAGGGTTAGGGTTAAGGTTAGGGTGAGGGTTAGGGTTAGGGTTAGGGTAAGGGTTAGGGTTACGGTAGGGGTTAGGTTTAGGGTTAGGGTTAGGGTTAGAGTTAGGTTTAGGGTTAGGGTTAGGGGTTAGGTTTAGGGTTACGGTTAGTGTAAGGTTGAGGGTTAGGGTTAGGGTTAGTTTAAGTTTTTGGGTTAGGGTTAGGGTAAGGGTAAGTGTTAGGGTTAGGGTTAGGGTTAAGATTAGGGATAGGGTTAGGTTGTGGGTTAGAATTAGGTTTAGGGTTAGGGTTAGGATTAGGGTAAGGTTATGTGTTAGGGTTAGCTTAGGGTTAGGGTTACGGTTAGGGTAAGTGTTAGGGTTAGGGTTAGGGTTACGGTTAGGGTTAGGGTAAGGGTACGGATTAGGGTTAAAGATAGGGTCAGGGTTAGGGTTAGGGTTAGGGTTAGAGTAAGGGTAAGGGTTAGGGTTTGGTTTAAGTTTAGGGTAAGGGTAAGGGTTAGGTTTAGGGTTAGGGTTAGGTTTAGAGTTATGTTAGTGTAAGGATAAATGTTAGAGTTAAGGTTAGGGTGAGGGTAAGGGTAAGGGTTAGGGTTAAGATTAGGGTTAGGCTTAGGGTAAGGGTTAGGGTAAGGGTTAGGGTTAGGGTAAGGGTTTTAGTTAGGGTTAGGGTTAGGTTTAGGGTGGGGTTAAGGTTAGGGTTAGGGTAAGGGTAAGGCTTAGGTAAGGGTTAGGGTTAGGGTTAGGGTTAAGGTTAGGGTTAGGGTTAGGGTTAGGGTAGGGTATGTGTTCGGGTTAGTGTTAGGGTTAGGTTTAGGGTAGGTTTAGCGTTAGGGTAAGCGTAAGGGTAAGGGTAAGGTTTAGGGTTAAGGTAAGGTTAAGGTTTAGGTTTGGGGTTAGGGTTAGGTTTCGGGTTAGTTATAGGGTTAGGGTTAGGGTAAGCGTAAGGATTAGGGTTAGGGTTAGGGTTAGGTTTAGGGTTAGACTAAGGGTAAGTGTTAGGGTTAGGGTTAGGGTAAGGGTTAGGGTTAGGGTAGGGTTTAGGGTAAGGGTAAGTGTTAGGGTTAGGTTGAGGATAAGGGTAAGGATTAGGGTTAGGATTAGGGTTAGGTTTAGAGGTTAGGGTTAGGGTTAGGGTTAGGGTGAGGTTTAGGTTTAGGGTTAGGGTTAGGATAAGGGTAAGGGTTAGGTTTAGGGTTAGGGTTAGGATAAGTGTTAGGGTTAGGGTTAGGTTAGGGTAAGGGCAAGGGTTAGGGTTAGGGTTAGGGTTAGGGTAAGGGTTAGGGTTACAGTTAGGGTTAGGGTTAGGGTTAGGGTAGGGGTAGGGTTAGGTTTAGAGTTAGGTTTAGGGTTAGGGTTAGGGTTAGGCTTAGGGTTAGGGTTAGGTAAGGGTTAGGGTTTGGTTTAGTTTAAGGGTTAGGTTTAGGGTAAGGGTAAGGGTTAGGGTTAGGGTAAGTGTTAGTGTTAGTGTTAGGTTTAGGGTTAGGGTTAGGGTTAGGGTAAGGGTAAGGGTTAGTGTTAGAATTAGGGTTAGTGTTAGGGTAATGGTTAGGGTTAGGATTAGGGTCAGGTTTAGGGTTAGGGATAGGGTAAGGGTAAGGGTTAGGGTTAGGGTTAGGGTTAGGTTTGGGGTTAAGGTTAGGTTTAGGTTTAGGGTACGTTTAAGGATTACGGTTAGGGGTTAGGTTTAGGGTTATGCTTAGGGTTAGGCTTAGGATTAGGGTTAGGTTTAGGTTTAGGGTTAGGGTTATGGTTAGGGTTATGGTAAGGTTATGTGTTAGGGTTAGGTTTAGGGTTAGGGTTAGGGTTAGGATTAGGGTAAGTGTTAGTGTTAGGGTTAGGGTTACAGTTAGGGTTAGGGTAAGGGTAAGGGTTAGGGTTAAAATTAGGGTCAGGGTTAGGGTTAGGGTTAGGGTTAGGGTAAATGTAAGGGTTAGGGTTAGGGTTAGGTTTACGGTTAGGGTAAGGGTAAGGGTTAGGTGTAGGGTTAGGGTTAGGTTTAGGGTTACGGTTAGGGTTAGGATAAATGTTAGAGTTAAGGTTAGGTTTAGGGTTACGGTAAGGGTTAGGGTTAGGGTTAGGTTAAGTTTTAGGGTTAGGATTAGGGTTAGGTTTAGGGTTGGCGTTAAGGTTAGGGTTAGGGTTAGGGTAAGGATAAGGGTTAGGTTATGTTTAGGGTTAGGGTTAAGGTTAGGGTTAGGGTTAGGCTTAGGGTTAGGATTAGGTTTACGGTTAGGGTAAGGGTTAGAGTTAGGGTTAGGGTTAGGCTTAGTGTTAGGGTAAGGGTAAGAGTTAGGGTTAGAGTTAGGGTTAGGGTTAAGGTTGAGGTTAGGGTTTGGTTTAGGATTAGGTATATGGTTAGGATTAGGGCTAGGGTTAGGGTAAGGGTTAGGGTTAGAGTTAGAGTTAGGCTTAGTCTTAGTGTTAGAGTAAGGGTAAGGGTTAGGGTTAGGGTTAGGGTTAGGGTTAAGTTTGAGGTTAGGGTTAGGGTTAGGGTAAGGGTTAGGGTTAGGGTTAGGGTAAGCTTTAGGGTTAGGGTTAGAGTTAGGGTTAGGGTTAGGGTAAGGGCAAGGATTAGGTTTAGGGTTAAGGTTAGGGTTAGGGGTATGGTTAGGTTTAGGGTTAGGGTTAGGATTAGGGTTAGGGTACGGGTAAGGGTTAGGGTTAGGGTTAGGGTTAAGGTTAGGGTTAGGATTAGGGTTAGGGTAAGGGTAAGGGTTAGGGTTATGGTTAGGGTTAGGTTTAGGGTTAGGGTAAGGGTAAGGGTTATGGTTAGGGTTAGGGTTAGGGTAAGGGTTAGGGTTAGTGTTAGGGTTAGGTTTAGGTTAAGGGTAAGGATTAGGGTTAGGTTTAGGGTTAGGGTTAGAGGTTAGGGTTAGGGTTAGGTTGAGGGTTAGGGTTAGCGTTAGGGTTTGGGTATGTGTAAGGTTTAGGGTTAGGTTTAGGGTTAGGGTTAGTGTTAGGTTTAGGGTTAGGGTTAGGGTGAGGGCAAGGGTTAGCGTTAGGGTTAGGGTTAAGTTTAGGGTTAGGGTTAGGGTTAGGGTTAAGTTTAGGGTGAGGGTTAGGGTTAGGGTTAGGGTAAGGGTTAGGGTTACATTAGGGGTTAGGTTTAGGGTTAGGGTTAGGGTTAGGGTTAGGGGTTAGGCTTAGGGTTACGGTTAGTGTAAGTTTTAGGGTTAGGGTTAGGGTTAGTTTAAGGTTTAGGGTTATGGTTAGGGTAAGGGTAAGGGTTAGGGTTAGGGTAAGAGTTAGGGTTAGGTTTAGGGGTAGAGTTAGGGTTAGGGTAAGGATAACGGTTAGGGTTAGGATTAGGGATAGGGTCAGGGTAATGGTTAGGGTTAGGATTAGGGTTAGATTTAGGCTTAGGGATAGGGTAAGGGTAAGGGTTAGGGTTAGGGTTAGGGTTAGGTTTTGGGGTTGGGGTTATGGTTAGGTTTAGGGTTAGGGTACGTTTAATGATTAGGGTTAGGGTTAGGGTTATGCTTAGGGTTAGGGTTAGGGTTAGGATTAGGGTTAGGTTTATGGTTAGGGTTAGGGTTAGGGTAAGGTTATGTGTTAGGGTTAGCGTTTGGGTTAGGGTTAGGGTTAGGGTAAGAGTTAGGGTTAGGTTTAGGGTTATGGTAAGGGTTAGGGTAAGGGTAAGTGTTAGGGGTAAAGTTAGGGTCAGGGTTAGGGTTAGATTTAGGGTTAGGGTAAGGGTAAGGGTTAGGGTTAGGGTTAGGTTTAGGGTTAGGCTAAGGGTAAGGTTAGGCTTTAGGGTTAGGTTTAGGTTAGGGTTATTGTTAGGGTAAGGATAAATGTTAGAGTTAAGGTTAGGGTGAGGGTAAGGGTAAGGGTTAGGGTTAAGATTAGAGTTAGGGTTAGGGTAAGGGTTAGGGTTAGGGTTAGGGTTAGGGTAAGGGTTAGGCTTAGGGTTAGGGTTAGGTTTAGTGTTGGGGTTAAGGTTAGGGTTTGGGTTAGCGTAAGGGTAAGGGTTAGGTTAGGGTTAGGGTTAAGGTTAGGGTTAGGGTTAGGTTTAGGGTTAGGATTAGTGTTATGGTTAGGGTAAGGGTTAGTGTTAGGGTTAGGGTTAGGGTTAGGCTTAGTGTTAGGGTAACAGTAGGGGTTAGGGTTAGGGTTAGGTTTAGGTTTAGGGTTAGGATTAGGGTTAGGGTTAGGGTTAGGGTTAGAGTAAGGGTTAGGGTTAGGGTTAGGGGTTAGGGTTAGTGCTAGGTTTAGGTCAAGGGTTAGGGTTAGGTTTAGGGGTAGGGATAAGATAATGGTTAGGGTTAGGGTAAGTGTAAGTGTTAGGGTTAGGTTTAGGGTTAGGGTTATGTTTAGGGTAAGGGTTAGGGTTAGGGTTAGGGTTAGGTTTAGGTTAGGGTTAGGGTTAGGGTTAGGGTTAGAGTTAGCATTAAGGTTAGGGTTACGGTTAGGGTAATGGTTAGGGTTAGGTTCAGGGTTAGGTTTAGGGTTAGGGATAGGGTAAGGGTAAGGGAAAAGGTTAGGGTTAGGTTTAGGGTTGGGGTTAAGGTTAGGTTTCGGGTTAGGGTACGTTTAAGGATGAGGGTTAGGGTTAGGGTTACTGTTATGTTTAGGGTTTGGGTTAGGGTTAGTATTATGGTTAGGTTTAGGGTTAGGTTTAGGGTTAGGGTTAGGGTAAGGTTATGTGTTAGGGTTAGCGTTAGGGTTAGGGTTAGGGTAAGTGTTAGGGTTAGGGTTAGGGTTACCGTTAGGTTTAGGGTAAGGGTAAGTGTTAGGGTTAAAGTTAGGGTCAGGGTTAGGGTTAGGGTTAGGGTTAGGGTAAGGGTAAGGGTTAGGGTTAAGTTTAGTGTTAGGGTAAGGGTAAGGGTTAGGTTTAGGGTTAGGCTTAGGGTAAGGATAAATGTTAGAGTTAAGGTTAGGGTTAGGGTTAGGGTTAAGGTTAGGGTGAGGATAAGGGTAAGGGTTAGGGTTAAGATTAGGGTTAGGGTTAGGGTAAGGATTAGGGTTAGGGTTAGGGTAAGGGTT
Source organism: Megascapheus bottae (assembly GCA_024803745.1). NCBI lineage: Eukaryota > Metazoa > Chordata > Mammalia > Rodentia > Geomyidae > Megascapheus > Megascapheus bottae. The sequence continues at coordinate 2,659,423 of JANJXV010000086.1, forward strand.
ATGGTTATGTTTAGGTTAAGGTTTAGAGTTGGGGTTAAGGTTAGGGTTAGGGTTAGGGTAAGGGTAAGGGTTAGGTTAGGGTTAGGTTTAGGGTTAAGGTTAGGGTTAGGGTTAGGTTTAGGGTTAGGATTAGGGTTATGGTTAGGGTAAGGGTTAGGGTTAGCGTTAGGTTTAGGGTAAGGCTTAGTGTTAGGGTAAGGTAAGGGTTAGGGTTAGGGTTAGGGTTAGGGTTAAGGTTGAGGATAGGGTTAGGTTTAAGGGTAGGTTTAGGGTTAGGATTAGCGTTAGGGTTAGGGTAAGGGTTAGGGTTAGGGTTAGGGTCAGGCTTAGGGTTAGGCTTAGCGTTAGAGTAAGGGTAAGGGTTAGGGTTAGGGTTAGGGTTAGGTTTAGGTTTAAGGTTAGGGTTAGTGTTAGGGTTAGGGTTAAGGTAAGGGTTAGATTTAGGTTAGGGTAAGGGTTAGGGTTAGGGTTAGGTTTAGGGTTAGGTTTATGGTTAGGGTTAGGATTAAGATTAGGGTAAGGGTTAGGGTTAGGGTTAGTGGTAGGGTTAGGTTTAGGGTTAGGGTAAGGGTAAGTGTTAGGGTTTGGGTTAGGGTTTGGGTATGGGTTAGGGTTAGGATTAGGGTTAGGGTAGGTTTTAGGGTAAAGGTAAGTGTTAGTGTTAGGGTTAGGTTTAGGTTAAGGGTAAGGATTAGGGATAGATTTTAGGTTAGGTTTAGAGGTTAAGGGTAGGGCTGGGTTAGGGTGAGGGTTAGGTTTAGGGTTAGGTTTAGGGTAGGGGTAAGGTTTAGGTTTAGGTTTAGGGTTAGGGTTAGGGTTAGGTTTAGGGTTAAGGTTATGGTAAGGGCAAGGGTTAAGGTTAGGGTTAGTCTTAAGGTTAGGGTTAGGGTTATTGTTAGGGTTAAGGTTAGGGTTAGGGTTAGGGTAAGGGTTAGGGTTAGGGTTAGGGTAGCTGTTAGGGTTAGGGTTAGGTTTAGGGTTAGAGTTAGGGTTAGGGTTAGGGTTAGGGGTAGGCTTAGGGTTAGGGTTAGGGTAAGGGTTAGGGGGTAGGATTTGGGTTAGTTTACATGTTAGGGTTAGGGTTAGGGTAAGTGTAAGTGTTAGGGTTATGGTTTGAGTTAGGGTATTTTTAGGGTTAGGGTTAGGGTTAGGGTAAGGGTAAGGTTTAGCGTTAGGATTGGGTTAGCGTTAGGGTAATGGTTAGGGTTAGGGATAGGGTAAGGGTAAGGGTTAGCGTTAGGGTTAGTGTTAGGAGTTTGGTTGGGGTTAAGGTTAGGTTTAGGGTTAGGGTACATTTAAGGATTAGTGTTAGGGTTAGGGTTATGTTTAGGGTTAGGGTTAGGATTAGGATTAGGGTTAGGTTTAAGGTTATGGTTAGCGTTACTGTTAGGGTTAGGGTTAGGGTAAGTGTTAGGGTTAGGTTTAGGGTTACGGTTAGGGTTAGGGTAAGGGTAAGGGATAGGGTTAAAGATATGGTCTGGGTTAGGGTTAGGGTTAGGGTTAGGGTAAGGGTTAGGGATAGGTTTAGGGTTAGGGTAAGGGTAAGGGTTAGGTTTAGGGTTAGGGTTAGGTTTGGGGTTAGGGTTAGGGTAAGGATAAATGTTAGTGTTAATGTAAGGGTTAGGGTAAAGGTAAGGGTTAGGGTTAAGATTAGGGTTAGGGTTAGGGTAATGGTTAGGGTTAGGTTTATGGTTAGGGTAAGGGTTAGGGATAGGGTTAGGGTTAGGTTTAGGGTTGGGGTTAAGGTAATGGTTAGGATTAGGGTAAGGGTAAGGGTTAGGTTAGGGTTAGGGTTAAGGTTAGGGTTAGGTTTAGGTTTATGTTTAGGATTAGGGTTATGCTTAGGGTAAGGGTTAGGGTTAGGGTTAGGGTTTGGGTAAGGGGTAGGGTTAGGGATATGGTTATGGTTAAGGTTAGGGTTAGGGTTAGGGTAAGGGTAAGGGTAAGGGTTAGGTTTAGGGTTAGGCTTAGGGTAAGTGTTAGAGTTAATGTTAGGGTTAGGGTTAGGGTAAGGATAAGGGTTAGGGTTAAGGTTAGGGTTAGGGTTAGGGTTTGGGTTAGGGGTAGGGTAAGGGTTAGGTTTAGGGTTAGGTTTAGGTTTAGGGTTAGTCTAAGGGTAAGGGTTAGGTTTAGGGTTAGAGTTAGGTTTAGGGTTAGGGTTAGGGTTAGAGTTAGGGTAAGGCTTAGGGTTAGGGTTAGGGTTAGGGTAAGGTTATGTGTTAGGGTTAGGTTAGGGTTAGGGTTAGGTTTAGGATAAGTGTTAGGGTTAGGGTTAGGGTTACGTTTAGGGTTATGGTAAGGGTAAGGGTTAGGGTTAAAGTTAGGGTCAGGTTTAGGGTTAGGGTTAGGTTTAGTGTTAGGGTTAGGTTTAGGGTTAGGGTTAGGGTAAGGATAAATGTTAGAGTTAAGGTTAGGGTTAGGGTTAGGTTTAAGGTTAGGGTGAGGGTAAGGGTAAGTGTTAGGGTTAAGATTAGGGTTAGTGTTAGGGTAAGGGTTAGGGTTAGGGTTAGGGTTAGGGTTAGGGTAAGGATAAGGGTTAGGTTTAGGGTTAGGTTTAGGGTTGGGTTAAGGTTAGGGTTAGGGTTAGGGTAAGGGTGAGGGTTAGGTTAGGGTTACGGTTATTGTTAAGGTTAGGGTTAGGGTTAGGTTTACGGTTAGGATTAGGGTTATGTTTAGGGTAAGGGCTAGGGTTAGGGTTAGGGTTAGGTTTAGGCTTAGTGTTAGGGTAAGGATAAGGGTTAGGGTTAGGTTTAGGGTTAGGGTTAAGGTTGAGGTTAGGGTTAGGTTTAGGGTGAGGTTTAGGGTTAGAATTAGGGTTAGGGTTAGTGTAAGAGTTTGGTTAGGGTTAGGGATAGGGTTAGGCTTAGTGTTAGAGTAAGGGTAAGGGTTAGGGTTAGGGTTAGGGTTCAGTTTGAGTTTAGTGTTAGGGTTAAGGTTAGGGTAAGGGTTAGGTTTAGGGTTAGTGTAAGTTTTAGGGTTAGAGTAGAGTTAGGGTTAGGGTTAGGGTAAGGACAAGGGTTAGGGTTAGGGTTAAGGTTAGGGTTAAGGTTAGGGTTAGTGTTAGGGTTAGGGTTAGGGTTAGTGTTAGGGTTAGGTTTAGGGTTAGGGGTAGGTGTAGGGTTAGGGTAAGGGTTAGGTTTAGGTTAGGGTTAGGGTTAGGGTTAGGGTAAGGGTAAGGTTTATGGTTAGGGTTAGTGTTAGGTTTAGGTTAGGGTAAGGATATGGGTTAAGGTTAGGGTTAGGGTTAGGGTTAGGGTAAGGGTAAGTGTTAGTGTTAGGGTTAGGTTTAGGTTAATGGTACGGTTTAGGGTTAGGTTTAGGGTTAGGGTTAGAGGTTAGGCTTAGGGTTAGGGTGAGGGTGAGGGTTAGGTTTAGGGTTAGGGTTAGGGTAAGGTTAAGGGTTAGGGTTATGTTTAGGGATAGGGTTAGTGTTAGGTTTAGTGTTAGGGTTAGGATAAGGGGAAGGGTTAGGGTTAGCGTTAGGGTTAAGGTTAGGGTTAGGGTTAGGGTTAGGGTTAGGATTAAGGTTAGGTTTAGTGTTAGGGTTAGGGTTAGGGTTAGGGTTAGATTTAGGGTTAAGGTAAGGGTTAGGGTTAGGGTTAGGTTTAGGGTTAAGGTAAGGGTTAGGGTTAGGTTCAGGGTTAGGATTAGGGTTAGGGTTAAGGTATGGGTTAGGGTTAGGGTTAGGGTCAGGGTTAGGCTTAGGGTTAGTGTAAGGGTTAGGATTAGGGTTAGGGTTAAGGTTGAGGTTAGGATTATGGTTAGGGTTAGGGTAAGGGTAAGAGTTAGGGTTAGAGTTAGGGAAAGGGTAAGGTTTAGGGTTAGGTTTAGGGTAGGGTAAGGATTATGGTTAGGTTTAGGGTTAGGGTAAGGGTTAGGGTTAGGGTTAGGGTTAGCGTTAAGGTTAGGGTTAGGGTTAGGGTTAGGGTAAGGGTAAGGGTTAGGGTTAGTGATAGGGTTACGGTTTGGGTTAGGGGTTAGGGTTAGTGTTAGGTTTAGGGTTAGGTTAAGGATAAGAGTTAGGGTTAGGGAAAGGTTTAGGGGTAGGGTTAGGTTAGGGTTAGAGTTGGGTAAGGGGTAGGGTTAGGGTTATGGTTATGGTTAAGGTTAGGGTTAGGGTAAGGGTAAGTGTTATGGTTAGGGTTAGGGTTAGGGTAAGTGTTAGAGTTAGGGTTAGGGTTAGGGTTAGGGTAAGGGTAAAGGTTAGGGTTAAGGTTAGTGTTAGGGTTAGGGTAAGGGTAAGGTTTAGGGTTAGGTTTAGGGTTAGGGTTAGTCTAAGGGTAAGGGTTAGGTTTAGGGTTAGAGTTAGGTTTAGGGTTAGGGTTAGGGTAAGGATAAGGTTTAGAGTTCAGGTTAGGGTTAGGGTTAGGTTTAGGGTTAAGGTTAGGGTGGGGGTAAGGGTAAGAGGTAGGGTTAGGTTTAGGGTAAGGGTAAGGGTTAGGGTTAGGGTTAGGGTCAGGTTTAGGGTTAAGCTAAGGGTTAGGGTTAGGGTTAGGGTTAGGTTTAGGGTTAAGGTAAGGGTTAGGGTTAGGTTCAGGGTTAGGATTAGGGTTAGGGTTAGGGTATGGGTTAGGGTTAGGGTTAGGGTCAGGGTTAGGCTTAGGGTTAGTGTAAGGGTTAGGCTTAGGGTTAGGGTTAAGGTTGAGGTTAGGTTTATGGTTAGGGTTAGGGTAAGGGTTCATGTTATGGTTAGGGTAAGGGTTACGGTTAGGGTTAGGGTTAAGGTAAGGGTAACGGTTAGGGTTAGGGTTAGGATTAGGGTAAGGGTTAGGGTTAGGGTTAGGGTAGTGGTTAGGGTATGGGTAAGTGTTAGTGTTAGGGATAGGTTTAGGATAAGGTAAAGGATTAGGGTTAGGTTTAGGGTTAGAGGTTAGGGTTAGGGTTAGGGTTAGGTTTAGGGTAAGGGTAAGGGTTAGGGTTAGGGTTAGGGTTAGGATCAGGGTTAGCATTAAGTTTAGGGTTAGGGTTAGGGTTGGGGTTAGGGTAATGGTTAGGGTTAGGGTTAGGGTTAGGATTAGGATAAGGGTTAGGTTTAGGGTTAGGGTAAGGGTAAGGGTTAGGATTAGGGTTAGGGTTAAGTTTAGGGTTAGGGTTAGGGTTAGGATTAGGGTTAGCATTAAGTTTAGGGTTAGGGTTAGGGTTGGGGTTAGGGTAATGTTTAGGGTTAGGGTTAGGGTTAGGGTTAGGATTAGGGTTAGGTTTAGTCTTAGGGTAAGGATTAGTGTTAGGGTTAGGGTTGGGGTTTGGTTTAGAGTTAATGTAAGGGTATGGGTTAGGGTTAGGATTAGTGTTAGGGTTAGGATTAGGGTTAGGGTTAGGCTTAGGGTACAGACTAGTGTTAGGGTTAGGGTTGGGTTTAGGGTTAGGGTTAGAGTAAGGGTTAGGGTTAGGGATAGGGTTAGGGGTTGGTGTAAGGGTTAGGGTTAGATTTAGGGTTAGGGTAAGGGTATGGTTTAGGTTTAGGGTTTGGTTTGGGGTTACGCTTAAGGTAACAGTAAGGGTTAGGGTTAGGGTTAGGGTTAGGGTTAGTCTAAGGGTTAGGGTTAGGGTTAGGGTAAGGGTAGGGGTTAGGGTTAGGGTTAGGTTTAGGGTTAGGGTTAGGGTTAGCATAAGGGTAAGGGTTTGGGTTAAGGTTAGGGTTAGGTCTAGGTTTAGAGTTAGGGCAAGGATTAGGGTTAGGGAAAGGGTAGGGTTAGGGTTAGGGTTAGGGTAAGGTTAACTGTTAGAATTAGGGTTAGGGTTAGTGTTAGGGTTTGTTAGGGTTAGGGTAAGGGTAAGGGTTAGTGTTGGGGTTAGGGTTAGTGTTAGGGTTAGTGTTAGGTTTAGGGTTAGGGTTAGGGTAAGGGTAAGGTTTAGAGTTAGGGTTAGGGTTAGAGTAAGTGTAAGGCTTAGGATTAATGTTAGGGTTAGGGTTAGGGTTAGGGTAAGGGGAAGGGTTAGGGTTAGGGTTAGGGAGAGGGTTAGGGTAAGGGTAAGGTTTAAGGTTAGTGTTAGTATTAGGGTTAAGGTTAGGGTTAGGGTTAGGGTTAGGCTAAGGGTTAGAGTTAGGGTTAGCATTAGGGTAAGGGTTAGGGTTGAGGTTAGGGTTAGGGTAAGGGTTAGGGTTAGGGGTTAGGGTTAGGTTTAGGGTAAGAGTTAGGGATAGGGATTAGGGTTAGGGTTAGGGTTAGTGTAAGGGTTACGGTTAGGGTTTCGGTTAGGGTTAGTGTAGGGTTAGGGTTAGGGTTAGGATTAGGGTAAGGGTTAGGGTTACGGTTAGAGTTATGGTAAGGGTAAGGTTTAGGTTTAGGGTTAGGTTTAGGCTAAGAGTAAGGGTTAGGGTTAGGGTTAGGTTTAGGGTTAGGGTAAGAGTTAGGGTTAGGGTTAGGGTTAGGTTTAGGTTTACGCTTAGGGTAAGGGTAAGGGTTAGGGTTAGGTTTAGGTTCAGGGTTAGTTTTAGGGTAATGGTAGGGTTAGGGTTAGTGGTAGGTTTAGGGTTAAGTTTAGGGTTAGGGTTAGGGTAAGGGTGAGGGTTAGGGTTAGTGTTAGGGGTCAGGGTTAGGGTTAGGTTTAGGTTTAGGATAGGGGTAAGGTTTAGCGTTAGAGTTAGGTTTCGGGTTAGGGTTAGGGTTAGGGTTAGGGTTAGGGTTATTGTTGAGGTTAGGGTTAGGGTTAGGTTTAGGCTAAGTGTTAGGGTTAGGGTTAGGGTAAGGCTTACGGTTAGATTTAGGGTTAGGGTTAGAGGTAGGGTTAGTGTTAGGTTAAGGGTAAGGGTTAGGGTAAGGGATAGGGTTAGGGTTAGGGTTAGGTTTGGGGTTAAGGTTAGGGTTAGGGTAAGTGTAAGGGTTATGCTTAAGGTTCCGTTTAGAATAAGGGTAAGGTTTAGCGTTAGAGTTAGGTTTGGGGTTAGCGTTAGGGTTAGGGTTAGGGTTAGGGTAAGGCTTACGGTTAGATTTAGGGTTAGGGTTAGAGGTAGGGTTAGGGTTAGGTTAAGGGTAATGGTTAGGGTAAGGGTTAGGTTTAGTGGTTAGGGTTAGGGTTAGGATTAGGCTAAGGGTTAGGTTAGGGTTAGGGTTAGGGTTAGGTTTAGGATTAGGCTAAGGGTTAGGTTAGGGTTAGGGTTAGGGTTAGGGTTAGGGTTAGGTTTAAGGTTAGGGTTAGGGGAAGGGGAAGGGTTAGGATTTGGGTTAGGGTTAGGGTTAAGGTTAGGGTTAGGGTTAGGGATAGGGTTAGGGTTAAAGGTAAGGCTTAGGGTTAGGGTTAGTGTTAGGGTTAGGTTTAAGGTTAGGGTTAGGGGAAGGGGAAGGGTCAGGGTTAGGGTTATGTTTAGGGTAAATGTTAGGGTTAGGGTTAGGGTTAGGGAGAGGGTAAGGATTAGGGTTAGGGTTAGGTTTAGTGTTAGGGTAAGGATTAGGGTTAGGTTTAGGGTTAGGGTAAAGGTGAGGATTAGTGTTAGGGTTAGATTTAAGGTTAGGGTAAGTGTAAGGGTTAGGGTTAGGGTTAGTGTTAGGTTTAAGGTAAGGGTTAGGGTTAGGGTTAGGGTAAGGGTTGGGGTAAGTGGTTAAGGTTAGGGTGAGGGTAAGGGTTAGGATTAGGGTTATGGTTAGGGTTAGAGTTAGGGTTAGGGTTAGGGTAAGGGTAAGGGTTAGGGTTAGGTTTATGGTAAGGTTAAGGGTTAGGGTTAGGGGTTAGAGTTAGGGTTAGGTTTAGGTTTAGGGTTAAGTTTAGAGTAAGGGTAAGGGTGAGGTTTAGGGTTAGGGTTAGGGTTAGAGTTAGGTTTAGGGTTAAGGTTAGGTTTAGGGAAAGGGTTAGGGTTATATTTAGGGTTGGGGTTAGGGTTAGGGCAAGGATTAGGGTTAGGGTTAGGGTAAGGATTAGGGTTAGGTTAGGGTTAGGGTTAGCATTAAGTTTAGGTTTAGGGTTAGGGTAAGTGTAAGGGTTAGGTTTAGGGTTAGAGTTAGGGTGAGGGCAAGGATTAGGTTTCGGTTTAGGGTTAGGGTTAGCATTAAGGTTAGGCTGAGGGTTAGGGTAAGGGTAAGGGTTAGATTTAGGGTTAGGGTTAGGGTCAGGGTAAGTGTTATGTTTAAGGTTAGGGTTAGGTTTAGGGGTTAGAGTTAGGGTTAGGGTTAGGGTTAGTGTAAGGGTAAGGGTTAGGTTTAGGGTTAGGTTTAGGGTTAGAGTAAGGGTAAAGGTTAGGATAGGGTTAGTGTAGGGTTAGGGATATGGTTAGGGTTAGGGTAAGGGTTAGGGTTATGGTTAGGGTTAGGGTTAAGGTTAGGGTTAGGGTAAGGGTTAGGTTTCGGGTGAGGGTTAGGGTTAGGTTTAGGGTTAGGGTTAGGGTAAGGGTAAGAGTTATGGTTAGGTTTAGGCTCAGGGTTAGAGTTAGGGTAAGGGTTCGGGTTAAGGTTAGGGTTAGGGGTCAGGGTTAGGGTAAGGTTTAGGATAAGGGTAAGGTTTAGCGTTAGAGTTAGGTTTGGGGTTAGGGTTAGGATTAGGGTTAGGGTTAGTGTTGAGGTTAGGTTTAGGGTTAGGGTTAGGGTAAGGGTTAGGGTTAGGGTTAGGGTAAGGCTTACGGTTAGATTTAGAGTTAGGGTTAGAGGTAGGGTTAGGGTTAGGTTAAGGGTAAGTGTTAGGGTAAGAGTTACCGTTAGTGGTTAGGGTTATGGTTAGGATTAGGGTAAGGGTTAGGTTAGGGTTAGGGTTGGGGTTAGGGTTAGGGTTAGGTTTGGGGTTAGGGTTAGTGTTAGGGTAAGTTAAGGGTTAGGGTTAGGGTTAGGGTTAGGTTTAACGTTAGGGTTAGGGGAAGGGGAAGGGTTAGGATTTGGGTTAGGGTTAGGGTTAAGGTTAGGGTTAGGGTTAGGGTTAGGGATAGGGTTAGAGTTAAAGGTAAGGCTTAGGGTTAGGGTTAGAGTTAGGGTTAGGTTTAAGTTTAGGTTTAGGGTAAGGGTAAGGGTCAGGGTTAGGGTTAGGTTTAGGGTAAATGTTAGCGTTAGGGTTAGGGTTAGGGTTAGGGAGAGGGTAAGGATTAGGGTTAGGGTTAGGATAAGTGTAAGGGTTAGCGTTAGGGTTAGGTTTAGGGTAAGTGTAAGGTTCAGGGTTAGGGTTAGGGTTAGATTTGGGGTTAGGGTTAGGGTAAGAGTAAGGGTTAGGATTAGGGTTAGGGTCAGGGTTAGTTTTAGGGTTAGGGTAAGGGGAAGGTTTAGGGTTAGGGTTCGGGTTAGGGTTGGGGTTAGGTTTACGGTTAGGGGTAGGGCAAGGGTAAGGGTTAGGGTTATGGTTAGGGTTAGGGTAAGGGTTAGGGTTATGTTTAGGGTTAGGGTGAGCGTTAGGGTTAGGGTTAGGGTTAGGTGTTAGGGTTAGGGTTATGGTAAGGGTTAGGGTTAGGTTTAGGGTTAGGGTGAGCGTTAGGGTTAGGGTTATGGTTACGGGTTAGGGTTAGTGTTAGGGTTAGGGTAAGGGTTAGGGTTAGGATTAGGGTTAAGGTAAGGCTAAGCGTTAGAGTTTGGGTTAGTGTTAGGGTAAGGGTTAGGGTTAGGATTAGGGTTAGGGTGAGCGTTAGGTTTAGGGTTACGGTTAGGGGTTAGGGTTAGTGTTAGGGTTAGGGTAAGGGTTAGGGTTAGGGTTAGGGTAAGGCAAGGGTTAGAGTTAGGGTTAGGTTTAGGGTTAGGGTTAGGGGTTGGGGTAGCGTTAGGGTTAGGGTAAGAGTAAGGGTTAGGTTTAGGGTTAAGTTTAGGATAAAGGTAAGGGTTAGGGTTAGGGTTAGGGTTAAGGTTAGCGTTAGTGTTAGGGTTAGGGTAGGGTTAGGTTAAGGGTAAGGGTTAGGGTTAGGATTAGGGGTAGGGTGAAGGTTAGGCTTAGGGTTAGGGTTAGGCTAAGGGTTAGGGTTAGGTTTAGTGTAAGGGTTAGGTTTAGGTTTAGGGTTAGGTTTAGAGGTAGGGTTAGGGTTAGGGTAAAAGTTAGGGTTAGGGTTAGGTTTAGGGTTAGGGTTAGGGTTAGGGTAATGGTTAGGGTTAGGGTTAGAGTTAGGTTTAGGGTTAGGGTTAGGGTTAGGGTTAGGTTTAGGTTTAGGGTTAGGGTTAGGGTTAGGGTAATGGTTAGGGTTAGGGTTAGAGTTAGGTTTAGGGTTAGGGTTAGGGTTAGGGTTAGGGTTAGGTTTAGGGTTAGGGTTAGGGTAAGGGTATGGGTTAGGGTTAGGTTTAGTTTCAGGGTTAGGGTTAGGGTTAGGGTTAGGATTAGGGGTTAGGTTTAGTGTTAGGGTTAGGGTTTGGGTAAGGTTTAGGGTTAGGGTTAGGGTTAAGTTTAGGGTTAGGGTTAGGGTTAGGGTAATGGTTAGGGTTAGGGTTAGGATTAGGATTAGGGTTAGTGTTAGGGTAAGGGTTAGGGCTAGGGTTAGGGTGAGGGGTAGCATTAAGGTTAGGTTTAGGATTAGGGAAGAGTAAGGGTTAGGGTTAGGGTTACTGTTAGGTTTAGTGTCAGGGTAAGGGTTAGGGTTAGCGGTTAGGGTTAGGGTCAGGGTGAGGGTAAGGGTTAGGGTTAGGGTTATGATTGGGGGTTAGAGTTAGTCTTAGGGATAGGGTTAGGGTAAGGGTTAGGGTTAGGGTTAGGATAAGGATAAGTGTTAGGGTTAGGGTTAGGGTAGGGTTAGGGTTAGGGTTAGGGTTAGGGTTATGGTTAGCGGTTAGGGGTAGGGTAAGTTTAAGTGTTAGGTTTAGGGTTAGGGTTAGGTTTAGGATAAGGGTTAGGGTTAGGGTTAGGTTTAGGGTTAGGGTAAGGGTTAGGATTATGGTTAGGTTTAGGGTTAAGGTTAGGGTTAGGGTAAGGGTTAGGTTTCGGGTGAGGGTTAGGGTTAAGTTTAGGGTTAGGGTTAGGGTAAGGTAAGGGTTATGGTTAGGTTTAGGCTCAGGGTTAGGGTTAGGGTAAGAGTTAGGGTTAGGGTTAGAGTTAGGGTAAGGATTAAGGTTAGGGTTAGGGTTAGGGTAAGGGTTAGGGTTAGTTTTAGGGTTAGAATTAATGTTAGGGTTAGGGTTAGGGTAAGAATAAGGTTTAGGTTTAGGGTTAGGTTTAGGGTAAGGGTAAGGGTTAGGGTTATGGTTAGGTTTAGGGTTGGGGTAAGAGTTAGGGTTAGGGTTAGGGTTAGGTTTAGGTTTAGGCTTAGGGTAAGGGTAAGGGTTAGGGTTAGTTTTAGGTTCAGGGTTACGTTTAGGGTAAGGGTAGGGTTAGGGTTAGTGGTAGTTTAGGGTTAAGTTTAGGGTTAGGGTTAGGGTAAGGGTGAGGGTTAGGGTTAGGGTTAGGGTCAGGGTTAGGGTTAGGGTTAGGTTTAGGATAAGGGTAAGGTTTAGCGTTAGAGTTAGGTTTCGGGTTAGGGTTAGGGTTAGGGTTAGGGTTAGGGTTAGGTTAGGGTTAGTGTTAGGGTTAGGGTTAGGGTTAGGGTTAGGGTTATGGTTAGGGTTAGGGTAAGGGTATGTGTTCGGGTTAAGGTTAGGGTTAGGGTTAGGGTTAGCGTTAGGGTAAGCGTAAGGGTTAGCGTAAGGTTTAGGGTTAGAGTTAGGGTTAGGTTTAGGGTTAGGGTTAGGGTTAGGGTTAGGAAAAGGGTAAGTGTTAGGGTTAGGGTTAGGTTTAGGTTTAGGGTTAGGGTTAGGGTAAGGGTTAGGGTTAGGGTTAGGGTAAGTGTTAGGTTTAGGGTTAGGGTTAGGGTTAGCGTTAAGGTTAGGGTTAGGGTTAGGGTTAGGGTATGGGTAAGGTTTAGGTTTAGGGTTAAGGTTACGGTTAGGTTTAGGGGTTAGGGTTAGTGTTAGGTTTAGGGTTAGGCTAAGTATAAGATTTAGGGTTAGGGATAGTGTTAGGGTTAGGGTTAGGTTAGGTTTAGGGTTTGGGAAAGGTGTAGGGTTAGGGTTATGTTTATGGTTAAGGTTAGGTTTATGGTTAGGGTAAGGGTAACGGTCATGTTTAGGGTTATTCTTAGGGCAAGTGTTAGAGGTATGGTTATGTTTAGGGTTAGGGTAAGGGTAAGGGTTAGGGTTAAGGTTAGGGTTAGGGTTAGGTTTAGGGTTGGGTTAGGATAAGGGTAAGATTTAGGGTAAGGTTTACGGTTAGGGTTAGTCTAAGGGTAAGGGTTAGGTTTAGGGTTAGAGTTAGGTTTAGGGTAAGGGTTAGGGTAAGGATAAGGGTTAGAGTTCAGGTTAGGGTTAGGGTTAGGGTTAGGGTTATGGTCAGGGTGTGGGTAAGGGTAAGGTAAGGGTTAGGGTTAGGTTTAGGGTAAGGGTAAGGTTTAAGGTTAGGGTTAGGGTTAGGGTTAAGGTTAGGGTTAGTGTTAGGTTCAGGGTTAGCATTAGGGTTAGGGTTAGGGTAAGGGTTAGGGTTAGGGTTAGGGTCAGGATTAGGCTTAGTGTTAGGGTAAGGTTAAGGGTTAGGGTTAGGGTTAGGGTTAGGGGTAGGGTTAGGGTTAAGGTTGAGGTTAGGATTAGGATTAGGGTTAGGGTAAGGGTTAGGGTTAGGTTTGGGTAAGGGTTAGGGTTAGGGTAAGGGTAAGTGTAAGGGTTAGGGTTTAGGTTAGGATAAGGGTAAGGGTTAGGGTTAGGGTTAGGGTTAGGGTAGTGGTTAGGGTAAGGGTAAGTGTTAGGGTAAAGATTAGGGTTAGGTTTAGATTTAGGGTTAGGGTAAGGGCACGGTTTAGGGTTAGGTTTAAGTTTGGGATTAGGGTTAGGGTAAGAGTAAGGGTTAGGGTTAGGTTAGGGTAAGGGTTAGGGTTAGGGTTAGGGATAGGGTAAAGTTTAGGGTTAGGGTAAGGGTTAGGGTTAGGGTTAGGATTAGGGTTAGCATTAAGTTTAGGGTTAGGGTTAGGGTTGGGGTTAGGGTAATGGTTAGGGTTAGGGTTAGGATAAGGGTTAGGTTTAGGGTTAGGGTAAGGGTAAGGGTTAGGATTAGGGTTAGGGTTAAGTTTAGGGTTAGGGTTTGGGTTAGGATTAGGGTTAGCATTAAGTTTAGGGTTAGGGTTAGGGTTGGGGTTAGGGTAATGTTTATGTTTAGGGTTAGGGTTAGGGTTAGGATTAGGGTTAGGTTTAGGCTTAGGGTAAGGATTAGTGTTAGGGTTAGGGTTGGGGTTAGGTTTAGAGTTAATGTAAGGTTAAGGGTTAGGGTTAGGATTAGTGTTAGGGTTAGGATTAGGGTTAGGGTTAGGCTTAGGGTACAGACTAGTTTTAGGGTTAGGGTTGGGTTTAGGGTTAGGGTTAGGGTAAGGGTTAGGGTTAGGGATAGGGTTAGGGGTTAGGGTAAGGGTTAGGGTTAGATTTAGGGTTAGGGTAAGGGTATGGTTTAGGTTTAGGGTTTGGTTTGGGGTTACGGTTAGGGTAACAGTAAGGGTTAGGGTAAGGGTTAGGGTTAGGGTTAGGCTAAGGGTTAGATTTAGGGTTAGGGTAAGGGCTAGGGTTAGGGTTAGGGTTAGGATAAGACTAAGGGTTAGATTTAAGGTTAGGGTTAGGGTTAGGTTTAGGGTTAGGGTAAGGGTAAAGGTTAGGGTTAGTTTTAGGGTTAGGGGAAGGGTTAAGTTTAGGGGTTGGCGTTAGGGTTAGGGTTAGGATAAGTGTTAGGGTTAGGGTTAGGTTTAGGGTAAAAGTTAGTGTTAGGTTTAGGGTTACGGTTAGGCTAAGATGTTTGGTTTAGGGTTAGGGTTCGGGTTAGGGTAAAGGTAGGGGTTAGGGTTAGGGTTAGGTTTAGGGTTAGGGTTAGGGTTAGCATAAGGGTAAGGGTTTGGGTTAAGGTTAGGGTTAGGTCTAGGTTTAGAGTTAGGGCAAGGATTAGGGTTAAGGTAATGGTTAGGGTTAGGGTTAGGGTTAGGGTTAGGTTAGGGGTTAAGGTTAGGGTAAGGGTAAGGGTTAGGGTTAGGTTTAGGGTTGGGGTTAGGGTTAGGGTGAGGCTATGGGTAAGGGTTACGGTTCGGGTTACGGTTAGGGTAAGAGTTAGGGATAGGGTTAGTGTTAGGGTGAGCGTTAGGGTATGGGTTAGGTTTAGGGGTTAGGGTTAGGGTTAGGGTTAGGGTAAGGGTTAGGGTTAGGGTTAGGGTTAGGCATAGGTTTGGGGTTAGGGTTAGGGTAAGTTTTAGGGTTAGGGAAAGGGTAGGGTTAGGGTTAGGGTTAGGGTAAGGTTAACTGTTAGAATTAGGGTGAGGGTTAGTGTTAGGGTTTGTTAGGGTTAGGGTAAGGGTAAGGGTTAGTGTTGGGGTTAGGGTTAGTGTTAGGGTTAGTGTTAGGTTTAGGTTTAGGGTTAGGGTAAGGGTAAGGTTTAGAGTTAGGGTTAGGGTTAGAGTAAGTGTAAGGCTTAGGATTAATGTTAGGGTTAGGGTTAGGGTTAGGGGAAGGGGAAGGGTTAGGGTTAGGGTTAGGGAGAGTGTTAGGGTAAGGGTAAGGTTTAGGGTTAGTGTTAGTGTTAGGGTTAAGTTTAGGGTTAGGGTTAGGGTTAGGCTAAGTGTTAGGGTTAGGGTTAGGGTAAGGGTTAGGGTTTGTGTTAGGGTTAGGGTTAGAGTTATTGTTAGCATTAGGGTAAGGGTTAGGGTTGGAGTTAGGGTTAGGGTAAGGGTTAGGGTTAGGGGTTAGGGTTAGGTTTAGGGTAAGGGTTAGGGATAGGGATTAGGGTTAGGGTTAGGGTTAGTGTAAGGGTTAGGGTTATGGTTTCGGTTAGGGTTAGTGTAAGGGTTAGGGTTAGGGTTAGGTTTAGGGTAAGGGTTAGGGTTACGGTTAGAGTTATGGTAAGGGTAAGGTTTAGGTTTAGGGTTAGGTTTAGGCTAAGAGTAAGGATTAGGGTTAGGGTTAGGTTTAGGGTTAGGGTAAGAGTTAGGGTTAGGGTTAGGGTTAGGTTTAGGTTTAGGCTTAGGGTAAGGGTAAGGGTTAGGGTTAGGTTTAGGTTCAGGGTTAGTTTTAGGGTAATGGTAGGGTTAGGGTTAGTGGTAGGTTTAGGGTTAAGTTTAGGGTTAGGGTTAGGGTAAGGGTGAGGGTTAGGGTTAGTGTTAGGGGTCAGGGTTAGGGTTAGGTTTAGGTTTAGGATAAGGGTAAGGTTTAGCGTTAGAGTTAGGTTTCGGGTTAGTGTTAGGGTTAGGGTTAGGGTTATTGTTGAGGTTAGGGTTAGGGTTAGGGTTAGGCTAAGAGTTAGGGTTAGTGTTAGGGTAAGGCTTACGGTTAGATTTAGGGTTAGGGTTAGAGGTAGGGTTAGTGTTAGGTTAAGGGTAAGGGTTAGGGTAAGGGATAGGGTTAGGGTTAGGGTTAGGTTTGGGGTTAAGGTTAGGGTTAGGGTAAGTGTAAGGGTTATGGTTAAGGTTCCGTTTAGAATAAGGGTAAGGTTTAGCGTTAGAGTTAGGTTTGGGGTTAGCGTTAGGGTTAGGGTTAGGGTTAGGGTTAGTGTTGAGGTTAGGGTTAGGGTTAGGCTAAGGGTTAGGGTTAGGGTTAGGGTAAGGCTTACGGTTAGATTTAGGGTTAGGGTTAGAGGTAGGGTTAGGGTTAGGTTAAGGGTAAGGGTTAGGGTAAGGGTTAGGTTTAGTGGTTAGGGTTAGGGTTAGGATTAGGCTAAGGGTTAGGTTAGGGTTAGGGTTAGGGTTAGGGTTAGGTTTGGGGTTAAGGTTAGGGTTAGGGTAAGTGTAAGGGTTAGGGTTAGGGTTAGGTTTAAGGTTAGGGTTAGGGAAGGGGAAGGGTTAGGATTTGGGTTAGGTTTAGGGTTGAGGTTAGGGTTAGGGTTAGGGATAGGTTTAGGGTTAAAGGTAAGGCTTAGGGTTAGGGTTAGTGTTAGGGTTAGGTTTAAGGTTAGGGTTAGGGGAAGGGGAAGGGTCAGGGTTAGGGTTAGGTTTAGGGTAAATGTTAGGGTTAGGGTTAGGGAGAGGGTAAGGATTAGGGTTAAGGTTAGGTTTAGTGTTAGGGTAAGGATTAGGGTTAGGTTTAGGGTTAGGGTAAAGATGAGGGTTAGTGTTAGGGTTAGATTTAGGATTAGGGTAAGTGTAAGGGTTAGGGTTAGGGTTAGTGTTAGGTTTAAGGTAAGGGTTAGGGTTAGGGTTAGGGTAAGGGTTGGGGTAAGTGGTTAAGGTTAGGGTGAGGGTAAGGGTTAGGATTAGGGTTATGGTTAGGGTTAGAGTTAGGGTTAGGGTAAGGGTAAGGGTTAGGGTTAGGTTTATGGTAAGGGTAAGGGTTATGGTTAGGGGTTAGTTAGGGTTAGGTTTAGGTTTAGGGTTAAGTTTAGAGTAAGGGTAAGGGTGAGGTTTACGGTTAGGGTTAGGGTTAGGTTTAGGGTTAAGGTTAGGTTTAGGGAAAGGGTTAGGGTTAGGTTTAGGGTTAGGGTTAGTGTTAGGGCAAGGATTAGGGTTAGGGTTAGGGTAAGGATTAGGGTTAGGTTAGGGTTAGGGTTAGCATTAAGTTTAGGTTTAGGGTTAGGGTAAGTGTAAGGGTTAGGTTTAGGGTTAGGGTTAGGGTTAGGGTAAGGATTAGGTTTCGGTTTAGGGTTAGTGTTAGCATTAAGGTTAGGCTGAGGGTTAGGGTAAGGGTAAGGGTTAGATTTAGGGTTAGGGTTAGGGTCAGGGTAAGTGTTATGTTTAAGGTTAGGGTTAGGTTTAGGGGTTAGAGTTAGGGTTAGGGTTAGGGTTAGTGTAAGGGTAAGGGTTAGGTTTAGGGTTAGGTTTAGGGTTAGAGTAAGGGTAAAGGTTAGGATAGGGTTAGTGTATGGTTAGGGATAGGGTTAGGGTTAGGGTAAGGGTTAGGGTTATGGTTAGGGTTAGGGTTAAGCTTAGGGTTAGGGTAAGGGTTAGGTTTCGGGTGAGGGTTAGGTTAGGTTTAGGGTTAGGGTTAGGGTAAGGGTAAGAGTTATGTTTAGGTTTAGGCTCAGGGTTAGGGTTAGGGTAAGGGTTAGGGTTAGGGTTAGGGTTAGGGGTCAGGGTTACGGTTAGGTTTAGGATAAGGGTAAGGTTTAGCGTTAGAGTTAGGTTTGGGGTTAGGGTTAGGGTTAGGGTTAGGGTTAGTGTTGAGGTTAGGGTTAGGGTTAGGGTTAGGGTAAGGTTTAGGGTTAGGGTTAGGGTAAGGCTTAAGGTTAGATTTAGGGTTAGGGTTAGAGGTAGGGTTAGGGTTAGGTTAAGGGTAAGGGTTAGGGTAAGGGTTACGGTTAGTGGTTAAGTTTAGGGTTAGGATTAGGCTAAGGGTTAGGTTAGGGTTAGGGTTAGGGTTAGGGTTAGGTTTGGGGTTAAGGTTAGTGTTAGGGTAAGTTAAGGGTTAGGGTTAGGGTTAGGGTTAGGTTTAAGGTTAGGGTTAGGGGAAGGGGAAGGGTTAGGGTTTGGGTTAGGGTAAAGGTTAAGGTTAGGGTTAGGGTTAGGGTTAGGGATAGGGTTAGGGTTAAAGGTAAGGCTTAGGGTTAGGGTTAGTGTTAGGGTTAGGTTTAAGTTTAGGGTTAGGGTAAGGGTAAGGGTCAGGGTTAGGGTTAGGTTTAGGGTAAATGTTAGCGTTAGGGTTAGGGTTAGGGTTAGGGAGAGGGTAAGGATTAGGGTTAGGGTTAGGATAAGTGTAAGGGTTAGCGTTAGGGTTAGGTTTAGGGTAAGGGTAAGGTTCAGGGTTAGGGTTAGGGTTAGATTTGGGGTTAGGGTTAGGGTAAGAGTAAGGGTTAGGATTAGGGTTAGGGTTTAGGGTTAGGGTCAGGGTTAGTTTTAGGGTTAGGGTAAGGGGAAGGTTTAGGGTTAGGGTTCGAGTTAGGGGTAGGTTAAGGGTTAGGGTTAGGGCAAGGGTAAGGGTTAGGGTTAGGTTTAGGGTTGGGGTTAGGGTTAGGGTTAGGGGTAGGGCAAGGGTTAGGGTTAGGGTTAGGGTTAGGTTTATGTTTAGGGTTAGGGTGAGCATTATGGTTAGGGTTAGGGTTAGGTGTTAGGGTTAGGGTTAGGGTAAGGTTTAGGGTTAGTTTTAGGTTTAGGGTGAGCGTTAGGGTTAGGGTTACGGTTAGGGGTTAGGGTTAGTGTTAGGGTTAGGGTAAGGTTTAGGGTTAGGGTTAGGGTTAAGGTAAGGCTAAGAGTTAGAGTTTGGGTTAGGGTTAGGGTAAGTGTTAGGGTTAGGATTAGGGTTAGGGTGAGCGTTAGGGTTAGGGTTACGGTTAGGGGTTAGGGTTAGTGTTAGGGTTAGGGTAAGGGTTAGGGTTAGGGTTAGGGTAAGGCAAGGGTTAGAGTTAGGGTTAGGTTTAGGGTTAGGGTTAGGGGTTGGGGTAGCGTTAGGGTTAGGGTAAGAGTAAGGGTTAGGTTTAGGGTTAAGTTTAGGATAAGTGTAAGGGTTAGGGTTAGGGTTAGGGTTAAGGTTAGCGTTAGTGTTAGGGTTAGGGGTAGGGTTAGGGTAAGGGTAAGGGTTAGGGTTAGGATTAGGGGTAGGGTGAAGGTTAGGCTTAGGGTTAGGGTTAGGCTAAGGGTTAGGGTTAGGTTTAGTGTAAGGGTTAGGTTTAGGGTTAGGGTTAGGTTTAGAGGTAGGGTTAGGGTTAGGGTAAAAGTTAGGGTTAGGGTTAGGGTTACTGTTAGGTTTATGGTCAGGGTAAGGGTTAGGGTTAGCGGTTAGGTTTAGGGTTAGGGTGAGGGTAAGGGTTAGGGTTAGGGTTATGATTGGCGGTTAGAGTTAGTCTTAGGGATAAGGTTAGGGTAAGGGTTAGGGTTAGTGTTAGGATAACGGTAAGTGTTAGGGTTAGGGTTAGGGTAGGGTTAGGGTTAGGGTTAGGGTTAGGGTTGGGGTTAGGGTTAGGGTTAGGGCTAGGGCAAGGGTTAGGGTTAGGATTAGGGTTAGGGTTATGTTTAGGGTTAGGGTGAGCATTATGGTTAGGGTTAGGGTTAGGTGTTAGGGTTAGGGTTAGGGTAAGGTTTAGGGTTAGTTTTAGGGTTTGGGTAAGGGTTAGGGTTACGGTTACGGTTAAGTTTAGGGTTAGGGTTAGGGTTTGGGTTAGGGTAATGGTTAGGGTTAGGGTTAGGATTAGGATTAGGGTTAGTGTTAGGGTAAGGGTTAGGGCTAGGGTTAGGGTGAGGGGTAGCATTAAGGGTAGGGTTAGGATTAGGGTAAGACTAAGGGTTAGGGTTAGGGTTACTGTTAGGTTTATGGTCAGGGTAAGGGTTAGGGTTAGCGGTTAGGTTTAGGGTTAGGGTGAGGGTAAGGGTTAGGGTTAGGGTTATGATTGGCGGTTAGAGTTAGTCTTAGGGATAAGGTTAGGGTAAGGGTTAGGGTTAGGGTTAGGATAACGGTAAGTTTTAGGGTTAGGGTTAGGGTAGGGTTAGGGTTAGGGTTAGGGTTAGGGTTATGGTTAGCGGTTAGGGTTAGGTTAGGGTTAGGGTTAGGGTAAGGGTTAGGGTTAGGGGTAGGGTAAGGTTAAGTGTTAAGTTTAGGGTTAGGGTTACGGTTAGGATAAGGGTTAGTGTTATTGTTAGGGTTAGGGTAAGGGTTAGGGTTATGGTTAGGGTTAGGGTTAAGATTAGGGTTAGGGTAAGGGTTAGGTTTCGGGTGAGGGTTAGGGTTAAGTTTAGGGTTAGGGTTAGGGTAAGGTAAGGATTATGGTTAGGTTTAGGCTCGGGGTTAGGGTTAGGGTAAGGGTTAGGTTTAGGGTTAGAGTTAGGGTAAGGATTAAGGTTAGGGTTAGGGTTAGGGTAAGGGTTAGGGTTAGTTTTAGGGTTACAATTAATGTTAGGGTTAGGTTTAGGGTATGAATAAGGTTTAGGTTTAGGGTTAGGTTTAGGGTAAGGGTAAGGGTTAGTGTTAGGGTTAGGTTTAGGGTTAGGGTAAGAGTTAGGGTTAGGGTTAGGGTTAGGTTTAGGTTTAGGCTTAGGGTAAGGGTAAGGGTTAGGGTTAGGTTTAGGTTCAGGGTTAGGTTTAGGGTAAGGGTAGGGTTAGGGTTAGTGGTAGGTTTAGGGTTAAGTTTAGGGTTAGGGTTAGGGTAAGGGTGAGGGTTAGGGTTAGGGATAGGGTTCAGGGTTAGTGTTAGGGTAGGTTTAGGATAAGGGTAAGGTTTAGCGTTAGAGTTAGGTTTCGGGTTAGGGTTAGGGTTAGGGTTAGGGTTAGTGTTGAGGTTAGGGTTAGGGTTAGGGTTAGGCTAAGGGTTAGGGTTAGGGTTAGGGTAAGGCTTACGGGTAGATTTAGGGTTAGGGTTAGAGGTAGGGTTAGGGTTAGGTTAAGGGTAAGGGTTAGGGTAAGGGATAGGGTTAGGGTTAGGGTTAGGTTTGGGGTTAAGGTTAGGGTTAGGGTAAGTGTAAGGGTTAGGGTTAGGGTTACGTTTAGGATAAGGGTAAGGTTTAGCGTTAGAGTTAGGTTTGGGGTTAGGGTTAGGTTTAGGCTAAGGGTTAGGGTTAGGGTTAGGGTAAGGCTTACGGTTAAATTTAGGGATAGGGTTAGAGGTAGGGTTAGGGTTAGGTTAAGGGTAAGGGTTAGGGTTAGGATTAGGGTTAGGGCAAGGATTAGGGTTAGGTTTAGGGTTGGGGTTAGGGTTAGGGTTAGTGGTAGGGTAAGGGTTAGGGTTAGGGTAAGGGTTAGGGTTAGGTTTAGGGTTAGGGTGAGCGTTAGGGTTATTGTTAGGGTTAGGTGTTAGGGTTAGGGTTAGGGTAATGGTTAGGGTTAGGTTTAGGGTAAGGGTTATGGTTAGGGTTAGGGTTAAGGTAAGGCTAAGCGTTATAGTTTGGGTTAGGGTTAGGGTAAGTGTTAGGGTTAGGATTATGGTTAGGGTGAGCGTTAGGGTTACGGTTACGGTTAGGGGTTAGGGTTAGTGTTAGGGTTATGGTAAGGGTTAGGGTTATGGTTAGGGTTAGGGTTAAGGTTACGGTAAGTCTAAGGGTTAGATTTAGGGTAAGGATAAGGGTTAGGGTTAGGGTTAGGGTTAGGGTAAGGCTAAGGGTTAGAGTTAGGGTTAGGTTTAGGGTTAGCGTTAGGGTGAGGGTAAGGGTTAGGTTTAGGGTTAGGTTAAGGTTAGGGTTAGGGTTAGGGTTAGGGTTAGGGTTAGTGTTAGGTTTAGGGTTAGGTTTAGGGTTAGGGTAAGTGTTAGGGTTAGGGATAGTATAAGGGTAAGGGTTAGGGTTAGGGCTTAGGGTTGGTGTTAGGGTTATGGTTAGGTTTAGGGTTAGGGTTAGAGTAAGGGTAAGGGTGAGGGTTAGGGTTAGGTTTAGGGTTAGGGTTAGGTTTAGGTTTAAGGTTAGGGTTAGGGAAATTTTAGGGTTAGGTTTAGGGTGAGGGTTAGGGTAAGAATCAGGGTTAGGGTTAGAGTAAGGGTTAGGGTTAGGGTTAGGTTTAAGGTTAGGGTTAGGGGAAGGGGAAGGGTTAGTATTTGGGTTAGGGTTACGGTTAAGGTTAGGGTTAGGGTTAGGGTTAGGGATAGGGTTAGGGTTAAAGGTAAGGCTTAGGGTTAGGGTTAGTGTTAGGGTTAGGTTTAGGTTAGGGTTAGGGTAAGGGTAAGGGTCAGGGTTAGGGTTAGGTTTAGGGTAAATGTTGGGTTAGGGTTAGGGTTAGGGAGAGGGTAAGGATTAGCCTTAGGGATAGGTTTAGGGTTAGGGTAAGGATTAGGGTTAGGTTTAGGGTTAGGGTAAGGGTTAGGGTTAGGGTTAGGGTTAGATTTAGGGTTAGGGTAAGTGTAAGGGTTAGGGTTAGGGTTAGTGTTAGGTTTAAGGTAAGGGTTAGGGTTAGGGTTAGGGTTAGTGTAAGGGTTGGAATAAGGGGTTAAGGTTAGGGTGAGGGTAAGTGTTAGGATTAGGGTTATGGTTAGGGTTAGAGTTAGGGTTAGGTTTAGGGTAAGGGTAAGGGTTAGGGTTAGGTTTAGGGTAAGGGTTAGGGTTAGGGGTTAGAGTTAGGGTTAGGTTAAGTTTAGGGTTAAGTTTAGAGTAAGGGTAAGGTGAGGTTTAAGGTTAGGTTTAGGGTTAGGTTTAGGGTTACGGTTAGGTTTAGGGAAAGGGTTAGGGTTAGGGTTAGGTTTAGGGTTAGGGTTAGGGTTAGGGCAAGGATTAGGGTTAGGGTTAGGGTAAGGGTTCGGGTTCGGGTTAGGGTTAGGGTTAGCATTAAGTTTAGGTTTAGGGTTAGGGTAAGGGTTAGGTTTAGGGTTAGGGTTAGGGTTAGGGTAAGGATTAGGTTTCGGTTTAGGGTTAGGGTTAGCATTAACGTTAGGCTGAGGGTTAGGGTAAGGGTAAGGGTTAGATTTAGGGTTAGGGTTAGGGTAAGTGTTATGATTAAGGTTAGTGTTAGGGTTAGGGGTTAGAGTTAGGATTAGGGTTAGGGTTAGTGTAAGGTTAAGGGTTAGGGTTAGGGTTAGGGTTAGAGTAAGGGTAAAGGTTAGGATAGGGTTAGTGTAGGGTTAGGGATAGGGTTAGGATTAGGGTAAGGGTTAGGGTTATGGTTAGGGTTAGGGTTAAGGTTAGGGTTAGGGTAACGGTTACGTTTCGGGTGAGGGTTAGGGTTAGGTTTAGTTTTAGGGTTAGGGTAAGGGTAAGAGTTATGGTTCGGTTTAGGCTCAGGGTTAGGGTTAGGGTAAGGGTTAGGGTTAGGGTTAGTGTTAAGGTTAGGGTTAGGCGTCAGGGTTAGTGTTAGGTTTAGGTTAAGGCTAAGGGTAAGGTTTAGCGTTAGAGTTAGTTTTGGGGTTAGGGTTAGGGTTAGGGTTAGTGTTGAGGTTAGGGTTAGGGTTAGGGTTAGGCTAAGGGTTAGGGTTAGGGTTAGGGTAAGGCTTACGGTTAGATTTAGGATTAGGGTTAGAGGTAGGGTTAGGGTTAGGTTAAGGGTAAGGGTTAGGGTAAGGGATAGGGTTAGTTTAAGGGTAAGGGTTAGGGTAAGGGATAGGGTTAGTGGTTAGGGTTAGGGTTAGGATTAGGGTAAGGGTTAGGTTAGGGTTAGGGTTAGGGATAGTGTTAGGGTTAGGTTTAAGGTTAGGGTTAGGGTAAGGGTTAGGGTTAGGGTTAGAGTAAGGTTAGGGTTAGGGTTAGGGTTAGAGTAATGGTAAGGGTTAGGGTTAGGGTTAGGTTTAGGGTTTAGGTTAGGGTTAGGGTTAGGGTTAGGGTTAGAGTAAGGTTAAGGGTGAGGGTTAGGGTTAGGGTTAGGGTTAAGGTTAGGGTTAGGAAAAGGGTTAGGTTTAGGGTTAGGGTAAGGATTAGGATGAGGGTTAGGGTAAGGGTTAGGGTTAGGTTTAGGGTTAGGGTTAGCATTAAGTTTAGGGTTAGGGTTAGGATAAGGGTAAGGGTTAGATTTAGGGTTAGGGTTAGCGTAAGTATTAGGTTTCGGGTTAGGTTTAAGGTTAGGATTAAGGTTAGTGTTAGATTTAGGGTAAGGGTAAGGGTTATATTTATGGTTAGGGTTTGGGTTAGAGTTAGGAGTTAGGGTTAGTGTTAGGGTTAGGTTTAGGTATAGGGTTAGGGTAATTGTAAGGGTTAGGGTTAGGTTTAGGCTTAGGGTTCAGTTTAGGGTTAGAGTTAAGGTTAGGGTAAGGGTAAGTGTTAGTGTTAGGGTTAGGGTTAGGATTAGGGTTTAGAGTTAGGGTTAGGGTTAGTGTTAGGGTAAGGGTAAGGGTTATGATTATGGTTAGGGTTAGGTTAGGGTAAGGGTAAGGGTTAGAGTTAGGGTTAGGGTTAGGTTTGGGTTTAGGGTAGGGGTAAGGGTTAGGGTTAGGGTTAGCGAAAGGGTAAGTGTTAAGGTTAGGTTTAGTGTTAGGTTTAGGTTTAGAGGTCGGGTTAGGTTTAGGGTTAGGGTTAGGGTAAGGATTAGGGTTAGGGTTAGGCTTAGCATAAGGGTTAGGTTTAGGGTTAGGTTTAAGGTTAGCATTAAGGTTAGGTTTAGGGATAGCGTAAGGGTAAGGCTTAGGGTTAGGGTTCGGGTTAGGTTAAGGGTAAGTGTTAGGGTTAGGGTTAGGGTTAGGGTTAGGATGACGGTTAGGGTTAGAGTAAGGGTAAGGGTGAATGTTAGGGTTAGGGTTAGGTTTAGGGTTAAGGTTAGGGTTAGGGTTAGTGTTAGGGTGAGGATTAGGGTTAGGGAAAAGGTAAGTGTTAGGGTTAGTGTTAGGGTTAGGGTTAGGGTAAGGGTTAGGGTTAGGGCTAGGGTTAGGATTAGGGGTAGGATTAGGGTAAGGGTTAGGTTTAGGGTTAAGGTGAGGGGTAGCATTAAGGTTAGGGTTAGGGTTAGGGTAAGGGTAAGGGATAGGGTTAGTGTTAGTGTTACGTTTAGGGTTAGGGTAATGGTTAGGGTTGGGGTTAGGTTTCGGTTTAAGGTTAGGGTTAGGGTTAAGGTTAGGGTTAGGGTTAGGATTATGGTTAGGGTTAGAGTAAGGGTAAGGGTGAGGGTTAGGGTTAGGGTTAGGTTTAGGGTTAAGATTAGGGTTAGGGAAAGGGTTAAAGTTCAGGTTAGGGTTAGGGTTAAGGTAGGCATTAAGGTTAGGGAAAGGGTAAGGGTTAGGGTTAGGGTTAGGGTTCGGGTTAGCATTAAGTTTAGGGTTTGGGTTAGGGTAAAGGTAAGGGATAAATTTAGGCTTAGGTTTAGGTTTAGGGTTATGGTAAGGATTAGGTTTCGTGTTAGGGTTAGGGTTAGCATTAAGCTTAGGGTTAGAGTTAGGGGTTAGGGTTAGGGTTAGGGTTAGGGTTAAGGTTAGGGTTAGTGTTAGGTTTAGGGTTAGGTTTAGGGTTAGGGAAAGGGTAAGTGTTAGGGTTAGTGTTAGGGTTAGGGTTAGGGTAAGGGTTAGGGTTAGGGTTAGGATTAGGGGTAGGTTTAGGGTAAGGGTTAGGGTTAGGTTTCGGCTGAGGGGTAGCATTAAGATTAGTGTTAGGGTTAGGGTAAAGGTAAGGGTTATGGTTAGGGTTAGTGTTACGTTTAGGGTTATGGTAACGGTTAGGGTTTGGGTTAGGTTTGGGTTTAAGGTTAGGGTTAGGGTTAGGGTTAGGGTTGGCGTTAGGCTTAGGTTTAGGGTTAGGGTTAGGGTGAGGGTAAGAGTTAGGGTTAGGGTTAGGGTTCGGGTTAGAGTTAGGGTTAGGGTTAGGTTAGGGGAAAGGGTTAGGGTTAGGGTTAGGGTTAGGGATATGTTTAGGGTTAGGTTGAGGGTTAGGGTTAGGATTAGCGGTTAGTGTAAGGCTTAGGGTTAGGGTTAGGGTAAGGGTAAGGGTTAGAGTAAGGGTAAGGGTGAGGTTTAGGGTTAGGGTTAGGGTTAGGGTTAGGTTTAGGGTTTGGATTAGACTAATGGTAAGGGTGAGGGTTAGGGTTAGGGTTAGGGTTAGGGTTAGGGTAAGGGTAAGGGTTAGGTTTAGGATTAGGGGTAGGGTGAAGGTTAGGCTTAGGGTTAGGGTTAGGCTAAGGGTTAGGGTTAGGCTTAGTGTAAGGGTTAGGTTTAGGCTTAGGGTTAGGTTTAGAGGTAGGGTTAGGGTTAGGGTAAGGGTAAGGTTTAGGGTTAGGGTTAGTGTTAGGGTAATGGTTAGGGTTAGGGGTTAGGGTTAGGTTAGGGTTAGGGTAAGGCTTAGGGTTAGGGTTAGGGTAAGGGTTAGTGTTAGGGTTAGTGTTAGGGTAAAAGTTAGGGTTAGGGTTAGGTTTAGGTTTAGGGTTAGAGTTAGGGTTAGGGTTAGGGTAATGGTTAGGGTTAGGGTTAGGGTTAGGTTTAGGTTTAGGGTTAGGATTAGGGTTAGGGTTAGGGTAATGGTTAGGGTTAGGGTTAGGGTTAGGTTTAGGGTTAGGGTTAGGGTACGGGTATGGGTTAGGGTTAGGTTTAGGTTCAGGTTTATGGTTAGGGTAAGGGTTAGGGTTAGGGTTAGAATTAGGGGTTAGTGTTAGGCTTAGGGTTTGGGTAAGTGTTAGGGTTAGGGTTAGGGTTAAGTTTAGGGTTAGGGTTAGGGTTAGGGTTAGGGTAATGGTTAGGTTTAGGGTTAGGATTAGGATTAGATTTAGGGTTAAGGTAAGGGTTAGGGCTAGGGTTAGGGTGAGGGGTAGCATTAAGTTTAGTGTTAGGATTCGGGTAAGAGAAAGGGTTAGGGTAGGGTTAGGGTTAGGGTAAGGTTTAGGGTTAAGGTTAGGGTTAGGGTTAGGGTTAGGTTAAGGGTTAGGGTTAGGGGTTAGAGTTAGGGTTAGGTTTAAGTTTAGGGTTAAGTTTAGAGTAAGGGTAAGGGTGAGGTTTAGGGTTAGGGTTAGGGTTAGGTTTAGGGTTAAGGTTAGGTTTAGGGAAAGGGTTAGGGTTAGGGTTAGGGTTAGGGTAAGGCTAAGGTTAGAGTTAGGGTTACGTTTATGGTTAGCGTTAGGGTTTGGGGTAGCATTAGGGTTAGGGTAAGAGTAAGGGTTAGGTTTAGGGTTAAGGTTAGGATAAGGGTAAGGGTTAGGGTTAGGGTTAGGGTTAAGGTTAGCGTTAGTGTTAGGGTTAGGGGTAGGTTTAGGGTAAGGGTAAGGGTTCGGGTTAGGATTAGGGGTATGGTGAAGGTTAGGCTTAGGGTTAGGGTTAGGCTAAGGGTTAGGGTTAGGTTTAGTGTAAGGGTTAGGTTTAGGGTTAGGGTTAGGTTTAGAGGTAGGGTTAGGGTTAGGATAAGGGTAAGGTTTAGGGTTAGAGTTAGTGTTAGGGTAATGGTTAGGATTAGGGGTTAGGGTTAGGTTAGGGTTAGGGTAAGGCTTAGGGTTAGGGTTAGGGTAAGGGTTAGTATTAGGGTTAGGGTTAGGGTAAAAGTTAGGGTTAGGGTTAGGTTTAGGTTTAGGGTTAGGGTTAGGGTTAGGGTTAGGGTAATGGTTAGGGTTAGGTTTAGGTTTAGAGTTAGGGTTAGAGTTAGGGTTAGGGTAATTGTTAGAGTTAGGGTTAGGGTTAGTGTTAGGGTTAGGGTAAGGGTATGGGTTAGGGTTAGGTTTAGGTTCAGGTTTAGGGTTAGGGTAAGGGTTAGGGTTAGGGTTAGAATTAGGGGTTAGGGTTAGGGTTAGGGTTAAGTTTAGGGTTAGGGTTAGGGTTATGGTTAGGGTAATGGTTAGGGTTAGGGTTAAGATTAGGATTAGGGTTAGGGTTCAGGTAAGGGTTAGGGCTAGGGTTAGGGTGAGGGGTAGCATTAAGGTTAGTGTTAGGATTAGGGTAAGAATAAGGGTTAGGGTTAGGGTTACTGTTATGTTTGGGATCAGGGTAAGGGTTAGGGTTAGGGGTTAGGGTTAGGGTTAGGGTGAGGGTAAGGGTTAGGAGTAGGGTTAGCGTTAGGATTGGCGGTTAGAGTTAGGCTTAGGGATAGGGTTAGGGTAAGGGTTAGGGTTAGGGTTAGGATAAGGATAAGTGTTAGGGTTAGGGTTAGGATAGGGTTAGGGTAAGGGTTAGGGTTAGGGTTAGGTTTAGGTGTAGGTTTAGGTTTTGGGTTAGGGTTAGGATTAGCGGTTAGGGTTAGGCTTAGGGTTAGGGTTAGGGTAAGGGTTAGGGTTAGGGTTAGGGTAAGGTTAAGTGGTAGGTTTAGGTTTAGGGTTAGGGTTAGGATAAGGGTTAGTGTTAGAGTTAGGGTTAGGGTTAGGGTTAGGTTTAGGGTTAGGGTTAGATTTAGGGTTAGGGTAAGTGTAAGGGTTAGGGTTAGGGTTAGTGTTAGGTTTAAGGTAAGGGTTAGGGTTATGGTTAGGGTTAGGGTAAGGGTTGGGGTAAGGGGTTAAGGTTAGGGTTAGGGTCAGGGTTAGGGTTAGGGTTAGGGTAAGGTTAAGTGTTAGGTTTAGGTTTAGGGTAAGTGTTAGGGTTAGGGATAGTATAATGGTAAGGGTTAGGGTTAGGGCTTAGGGTTGGTGTTAGGGTTATGGTTAGGTTTAGGGTTAGGGTTAGAGTAAGGGTAAGGGTGAGGTTTAGGGTTAGGGTTAGGGTTAGGTTTAGGGTCAAGGTTAGGGTTAGGGAAATTTTAGGGTTAGGGTTAGGGTGAGGGTTTTGGTTAGGGTTAGGTTTAAGGTTAGGGTTAGGGGAAGGGGAAGGGTTAGGATTTGGGTTAGGTTTAGGGTTAAGGTTAGGGTTAGGGTTAGGGTTAGGGATAGGGTTAGGGTTAAAGGTAAGGCTTAGGCTTAGGGTTAGTGTTAGGGTTAGGTTTAAGGTTGGGGTTAGGGTAAGGGTAAGGGTCAGGGTTAGGGTTAATTTTAGGGTAAATGTTAGGGTTAGGGTTAGGGTTAGGGAGAGGGTAAGGATTAGGCTTAGGGCTAGGTTTAGGGTTAGGGTAAGGATTAGGGTTAGGTTTAGGGTTAGGGTAATGGTTAGGGTTAGGGTTAGGGTTAGATTTAGGGTTAGGGTAAGGATTAGGGTTAGGTTTAGGGTTAGGGTAATGGTTAGGGTTAGGGTTAGGGTTAAATTTAGGGTTAGGGTAAGTGTAAAGGTTAGGGTTAGGGTAGGTGTTAGGTTTAAGGTAAGGGTTAGGGTTAGGGTTTGGGTTAGGGTAAGGGTTGGGGTAAGGGGTTAAGGTTAGGGTTAGGGTAAAGGTTGGGGTAAGGGGTTAAGGTTAGGGTGAGGGTAAGGGATAGGATTAGGGTTATGGTTAGCGTTAGAGTTAGGGTTAGGGTTAGGGTAAGGGTAAGGGTTAGGGTTAGGGTTAGGGTAAGGGTAAGGGTTAGGGTTAGGGGTTAGAGTTAGGGTTAGGTTTATGTTTAGGGTTAAGTTTAGAGTAAGGGTAAGGGTGAGGTTTAGGGTTAGGGTTAGGGTTAGGTTTAGGTTTAAGGTTAGGTTTAGGGAAAGGGTTAGTGTTAGGTTTAGGGTTAGGGTTAGGGTTAGGGCAAGGATTAGGGTTAGGGTTAGGGTAAGGGTTAGGGTTAGGGTTAGGGTTAGCATTAAGTTTAGGTTTAGGGTTAGGGTAAGGGTAAAGGTTAGGTTTGGGGTTAGGGTTAGGGTTAGGGTAAGGATTAGGTTTCGGTTTAGTTTTAGGGTTAGCATTAAGGTTAGGCTGAGGGTTAGGGTAAGGGTAAGGATTAGATTTAGGGTTAGGGTTAGGGTAAGTGTTATGTTTAAGGTTAGGGTTAGGGTTAGGGGTTAGAGTTAGGGATAGGGTTAGGGTTAGTGTAAGGGTAAGGGTTAGGGTTAGTGTTAGGGTTAGGGTTAGAGTAAGGGTAAAGATTAGGATAGGGTTAGTGTAGGGTTAGGGATAGGATTAGGGTTAGGGTAAGGGTTAGGTTTATGGTTAGGGTTATGGGTCAGGTTAGGGTTAGGGTAAGGGTTAGGTTTCGGGTGAGGGTTAGGGTTAGGTTTAGTTTTAGGGTTTGGGTAAGGGTAAGAGTTATGGTTCGGTTTAGGCTCAGGGTTAGGGTTAGGGTAAGGGTTAGGGTTAGGGTTAGGGTTAGGGGTCAGGGTTAGGGTTAGGGTTAGGTTTAGGATAAGGGTAAGGTTTAACGTTAGAGTTAGTTTTGGGGTTAGGGTTAGGGTTATGGTTAGTGTTGAGGTTAGGGTTATGGTTAGGGTTAGGGTAAGGTTTAGGGTTAGGGTTAGGGTAAGGCTTATGGTTAGATTTAGGGTTAGGGTTAGAGATAGGGTTAGGGTTAGGTTAAGGGTAAGGGTTAGGGTAAGGGTTAGGGTTAGTGGTTAGGGTTAGGTTTAGGATTAGGGTAAGGGTTAGGTTAGGGTTAGGCTTAGGGTTAGGCTTAGGGTTAGGGTTAGGTTTGGGGTTAAGGTTAGTGTTAGGGTAAGTTAAGGTTTAGGGTTAGGGTTAGGGTTAGGTTTAAGGTTAGGGTTAGGGGAAGTGGAAGGGTTAGGATTTTGGTTAGGATTAGGGTTAAGGTTAGGGTTAGGGTTAGGGTTAGGGATAGGGTTAGGGTTAAAGGTAAGGCTTAGGGTTAGGGTTAGTGTTAGGGTTAGGTTTAAGGTTAGGGTTAGGGTAAGGGTAAGGGTCAGGGTTAGGGTTAGGTTTAGGGTAAATGTTAGGGTTAGGGTTAGGGTTAGGGTTAGGGAGAGGGTAAGGATTAGGGTTAGGGTTAGGGTAAGTGTAAGGGTTAGCGTTAGGGTTAGGTTTAGGGTAAGGGTAAGGTTCAGGGTTAGGGTTAGTGTTAGGTTTGGGGTTAGGGTTAGGGTAAGAGTAAGGGTTAGGATTAGGGTTAGGGCTCAGGTTGCTGTTAGGGTTAGTTTTAGGGTTAGGGTAAGGGGAAGGTTTAGGGTTAGGGTTCGGGTTAGGAGTAGGTTAAGGGTTAGGGTTAGGGCAAGAGTCAGGGTTAGGGTTAGGTTTAGGGTTGGGGTTAGGGTTAGGGTTAGGGGTAGGGTAAGGGTTAGGGTTAGGGTTAGGGTTAGGGTAAGGGTTAGGGTTAGGTTTAGGGTTAGGGTGAACGTTAGGGTTAGGGTTAGGGTTTGGTGTTATGGTTAGGGAAAGGGTAAGGGTTAGGGTTAGGTTTAGGGTAAGGGTTACGGTTAGGGTTAGGGTTAAGGTAAGGCTAAGCGTTAGAGTTTGGGTTAGGGTTAGGGTAAGGTTTAGGGTTAGGATTAGGGTTAGGGTGAGCGTTAGGGTTAGGGTTACGGTTAGGTGTTAGGGTTAGTGTTAGGGTTAGGGTAAGGGTTAGGCTTAGGGTTAGGGTTAGGGTTAAGGTTAGGGTAAGTCTAAGGGTTAGAGTTAGGGTAAGGATAAGGGTTAGGGTTAGGGTTAGGGTCAGGGTAAGGCTAAAGGTTAGAGTTAGGGTTAGGTTTAGGGTTAGCGTTAGGGTTTGGGGTAGCGTTAGGGTTAGGGTAAGAGTAAGGTTTAGGTTTAGGGTTAAGGTTAGGATAAGGGTAAGGGTTAGGGTTAGGGTTAGGGTTAAGTTTAGCATTAGTGTTAGGGTTAGGGGTAGGGTTAGGGTAAGGGTAAGGGTTAGGGTTAGGATTAGGGGTAGGGTGAGGGTTAGGCTTAGGGTTAGGGTTAGGCTAAGCGTTAGGGTTACGTTTAGTGTAAGGGTTAGGGTTAGGGTTAGTGTTAGGGTAATGGTTAGGGTTAGGGGTTAGGGTTAGGTTAGGGTTAGGGTAAGGCTTAGGGTTAGGGTTAGAATTAGGGATTAGGGTTAGGGTTAGGGTTAAGTTTAGGGTTAGGGTTAGGGTTAAGGTTAGGGTAATGGTTAGGGTGAGGGTTAAGATTAGGATTAGGGTTAGGGTTCAGGTAAGGGTTAGGGCTAGGGTTAGGGTGAGGGGTAGCATTAAGGTTAGTGTTAGGATTAGGGTAAGAGTAAGGGTTAGGGTTAGGGTTACTGTTATGTTTGGGATCAGGGTAAGGGTTAGGGTTAGGGGTTAGGGTTAGGGTTAGGGTGAGGGTAAGGGTTAGGGTTAGGGTTAGGGTTAGGATTGGCGGTTAGAGTTAGGCTTAGGGATAGGGTTAGGGTAAGGGTTAGGGTTAGGGTTAGGATAAGGATAAGTGTTAGGGTTAGGGTTAGGATAGGGTTAGGGTAAGGGTTAGGGTTAGGTTTAGGTTTAGGTGTAGGGTTAGGTTTTGGGTTAGGGTTAGGATTAGCGGTTAGGGTTAGGCTTAGGGTTAGGGTTAGGGTAAGGGTTAGGGTTAGGGTTAGGGTAAGGTTAAGTGGTAGGTTTAGGGTTAGGGTTAGGGTTAGGATAAGGGTTATTGTTAGAGTTAGGGTTAGGGTTAGGTTTAGGGTTAGGGTTAGATTTAGGGTTAGGGTAAGTGTAAGGGTTAGGGTTAGGGTTAGTGTTAGGTTTAAGGTAAGGGTTAGGTTTAGGGTTAGGGTTAGGGTAAGGGTTGTGGTAAGGGGTTAAGGTTAGGGTTAGGGTCAGGGTTAGTGTTAGGGTTAGGGTAAGGTTAAGTGTTAGGTTTAGGTTTAGGGTTAGGGTTAGGATAAGGGTTAGTGTTAGAGTTAGGGTTAGGGTTAGGGTTAGGTTAGGGTTAGGTTTAGGGTTAGGGTAAGTGTTAGGGTTAGGGATAGTATAATGGTAAGGGTTAGGGTTAGGGCTTAGGGTTGGTGTTAGGGTTATGGTTAGGTTTAGGGTTATGGTTAGAGTAAGGGTAAGGGTGAGGGTGAGGGTTAGGGTTAGGGTTAGGGTTAGGTTTATGGTCAAGGTTAGGGTTAGGGAAATTTTAGGGTTAGGGTTGGGGTGAGGGTTAGGGTAAGAATTAGGGTTAGGGTTAGAGTAAGGGTTAAGGTTAGGGTTAGGTTTAAGGTTAGGGTTAGGGGAAGGGGAAGGGTTAGGATTTGGGTTAGGTTTAGGGTTAAGGCTAGGGTTAGGGTTAGGGTTAGGGATAGGGTTAGGGTTAAAGGTAAGGCTTAGGGTTAGGGTTAGTGTTAGGGTTAGGTTTAAGGTTAGGGTTAGGGTAAGGGTAAGGGTCAGGGTTAGGGTTAGTTTTAGGGTAAATGTTAGGGTTAGGGTTAGGGTTAGGGAGAGGGTAAGGATTAGGCTTAGGGTTAGGTTTAGGGTTAGGGTAAGGATTAGGGTTAGGTTTAGGGTTAGGGTAATGGTTAGGGTTAGGGTTATAGTTACATTTAGGGTTAGGGTAAGTGTAAGGGTTAGGGTTAGGGTTAGTGTTAGGTTTAAGGTAAGGGTTAGGGTTAGGGTTTGGGTGAGGGTAAGGGTTGGGGTAAGGGTTAAGGTTAGGGTTAGGGTAAGGGTTGGGGTAAGGGGTTAAGGTTAGGGTGAGGGTAAGGGATAGGATTAGGGTTATGGTTAGCGTTAGAGTTAGGGTTAGGGTTAGGGTAATTGTAAGGGTTAGGGTTAGGGTAAGGGTTAGGGTTAGGGTTAGGGGTTAGAGTTAGGGTTAGGTTTATGTTTAGGGTTAAGTTTAGAGTAAGGGTAAGGGTGAGGTTTAGGGTTAGGGTTAGGGTTAGGTTTAGGGTTAAGGTTAGGTTTAGGGAAAGGGTTAGGGTTAGGTTTAGGGTTAGGGTTAGGGTAAGGGTTAGGGCAAGGATTAGGGTTAGGGTTAGGGTAAGGGTTAGGGTTAGGGTTAGGGTTAGCATTAAGTTTAGGTTTAGGGTTAGGGTAAGGGTAAAGGTTAGGTTTCGGGTTAGGGTTATGGTTAGGGTAAGGATTAGGTTTCGGTTTAGGGTTAGGGTTAGCATTAAGGTTAGGCTGAGGGTTATGGTAAGGGTAAGGATTAGATTTAGGGTTAGGGTTAGAGTAAGTGTTATGTTTAAGGTTAGGGTTAGGGTTAGGGGTTAGAGTTAGGGTTAGGGTTAGGGTTAGTGT
Organism: Megascapheus bottae; assembly: GCA_024803745.1. Taxonomy (NCBI): domain Eukaryota; kingdom Metazoa; phylum Chordata; class Mammalia; order Rodentia; family Geomyidae; genus Megascapheus; species Megascapheus bottae. The sequence continues at coordinate 2,692,411 of JANJXV010000086.1, forward strand.
AAGGTTAAGGGTTAGGGTTAGTGTTAGGGTTAGGGTTAGAATAAGGGTAAAGGTTAGGATAGGGTTAGTGTAGGGTTAGGGATAGGATTAGGGTTATGGTAAGGGTTAGGGTTATGGTTAGGGTTATGGGTAAGGTTAGGGTTAGGTTAAGGGTTAGGTTTCGGGTGAGGGTTAGGGTTAGGTTTAGTTTTAGGGTTAGGGTAAGGGTAAGAGTTATGGTTCGGTTTAGGCTCAGGGTTAGGGTTAGGGTAAGGGTTAGGGTTAGCGTTAGGGTTAGGGGTCAGGGTTAGGGTTATGGTTAGGTTTAGGATAATGGTAAGGTTTAACGTTAGAGTTAGTATTGGGGTTAGGGTTAGGGTTAGGGTTAGTGTTGAGGTTAGGGTTAGGGTTAGGGTTAGGGTAAGGGTTAGGGTTAGGGTTAGGGTAAGGCTTATGGTTAGATTTAGGGTTAGGGTTAGAGATAGGTTTAGGGTTAGGTTAAGGGTAAGGGTTAGGGTAAGGGTTAATGTTAGTGGTTAGGGTTAGGTTTAGGATTAGGGTAAGAGTTAGGTTAGGGTTAGGGTTAGGGTTAGGGTTAGCGTTAGGTTTGGGGTTAAGGTTAGTGTTAGGGTAAGTTAAGGTTTAGGGTTAGGGTTAGGGTTAGGTTTAAGGTAAGGGTTAGGGGAAGGGGAAGGGTTAGGATTTTGGTTAGGGTTAGGGTTAAGGTTAGGGTTAGGGTTAGGGTTAGGGATAGGGTTAGGGTTAAAGGTAAGGCTTAGGGTTAGGGTTAGTGTTAGGGTTAGGTTTAGGGTTAGGGTTAGGGTAAGGGTAAGGGTCAGGGTTAGGGTTAGGTTTAGGGTAAATTTTAGGGTTAGGGTTAGGGTTAGGATTAGGGAGAGGGTAAGGATTAGGGTTAGGGTTAGGGTAAGTGTAAGGATTAGCGTTAGGGTTAGGTTTAGGGTAAGGGTAAGGTTCGGGTTAGGGTTAGGGTTAGGTTTGGGGTTAGGGTTAGGGTAAGAGTAAGGGTTAGGATTAGGGTTAGGGGTTAGGTTAGGGTTAGGGTTAGTTTTAGGGTTAGGGTAAGGGGAAGGTTTAGGGTTAGGGTTCGGGTTAGGAGTAGGTTAAGGTTTAGGGTTAGGGCAAGGGTCAGGGTTAGGGTTAGGTTTAAGTTTGGGGTTAGGGTTAGGGTTAGGGGTAGGGTAAGGGTTAGGGTTAGGGTTAGGGTAAGGGTTAGGGTTAGGTTTAGTGTTAGGGTGAGCGTTAGGGTTAGGGTTAGGGTTAGGTGTTATGGTTAGGGATAGGGTAAGGGTTACGGTTAGGTTTAGGATAAGTGTTACGTTTAGGGTTAGGGTTAAGGTAAGGCTAAGCGTTAGAGTTTGGGTTAGGGTTAGGGTAAGGGTTAGGGTTAGGATTAGGGTTAGGGTGAGCGTTAGGGTTAGGGTTACGGTTAGGTGTTAGGTTTAGTGTTAGGGTTAGGGTAAGGGTTAGGGTTAGGGTTAGGGTTAGGGTTAAAGTTAGGGTAAGTCTAAGGGTTAGAGTTAGGGTAAGGATAAGGGTTAGGGTTAGGGTTAGGGTCAGGGTAAGGCTAAAGGTTAGAGTTAGGGTTAGGTTTAGGGTTAGCGTTAGGGTTTGGGGTAGCGTTAGGGTTAGGGTAAGAGTAAGGTTTAGGTTTAGGGTTAAGGTTAGGATAAGGGTAAGGGTTAGGGTTAGGGTTAGGGTTAAGGTTAGCGTTAGTGTTAGGGTTAGGGGTAGGGTTAGGGTAAGGGTAAGGGTTAGGGTTAGGATTAGGGCTAGGGTGAAGGTTAGGCTTACGGTTAGGGTTAGGTTAAGGGTTAGGGTTAGGTTTAGTGTAAGGGTTAGTTTTAGGGTTAGGATTAGGTTTAGAGGTAGGTTTAGAGTTAGGGTAAGGGTAAGGGTTAGGGTTAGGGTTAGTGTTAGGGTAATGGTTAGGGTTAGGGGTTAGGGTTAGGTTAGGGTTAGGGTAAGGCTTAGGGTTAGGGTTAGGGTAATGGTTAGTGTTAGGTTAGGGTTAGGGTAAAACTTAGGGTTAGGGTTAGGTTTAGGGTTAGGGTTAGGGTTAGGGTAATGGTTAGGGTTAGGGTTAGGGTTAGGTTTAGGGTTATGTTTAGGGTTAGGGTTAGGGTAATGGTTAGGGTTAGGGTTAGGGTTAGGTTTAGGGTTATGGTTAGGGTAAGGGTATGGGTTAGGGTTAGGTTTAGGTTCAGGGTTGGGTTAGGGTAAGGGTTAGGGTTAGGGTTAGGATTAGGGGTTAGGGTTAGGGTTAGGGTTAGGGTTTGGGTAAGGGTTACGGTTATGGTTAGGGTTAAGTTTAGGGTTAGGGTTAGGGTTAGGGTTAGGGTAATGTTTAGGGTTAAGGTTAGGATTAGGATTAGGGTTAGGGTTAGGGTAAGGGTTAGGGCTAGGGTTAGGGTGAGGGGTAGCATTAAGGTTAGTGTTAGGATTAGGGTAAGAGTAAGGGTTAGGTTTAGGGTTACTGTTAGGTTTTAGGGTCAGGGTAAGGGTTAGGTTTAGGGGTTAGTGTTAGTGTTAGGGTGAGGGTAAGGGTTAGGGTTAGGGTTAGGGTTAGGATTGGCGGTTAGAGTTAGACTTAGGGATAGGGTTAGGGTAAGGGTTAGCGTTAGGGTTAGGATAAGGATAAGTGTTAGGGTTAGGGTTAGGTTAGGGTTAGGGTAAGGGTTAGGGTTAGGGTTAGGTTTAGGTGTAGCGTTAGGTTTTGGGTTAGGGTTAGGATTAGCGGTTAGGCTTAGGGTTAGGGTTAGAGTAAGGGTTAGGGTTAGGTTAGGGTAAGGTTAAGTGTTAGGTTTAGCGTTAGGGTTAGGGTTAGGATAAGGGTTAGTGTTAGAGTTAGGGTTAGGGTTAGGTTTAGGGTTAGGTTTAGGGTTAGGTTTAGGGTTAGGGTAAGTGTTAGGGTTAGGGATAGGATAAGGGTAAGGGTTAGGGTTAGGGCTTAGGGTTGGTGTTAGGGTTATGGTTAGGTTTAGGGTTAGGGTTAGAGTAAGGGTAAGGGTGAGGGTTAGGGTTAGGGTTAGGGTTAGGTTTAGGGTTAAGGTTAGGGTTAGGGAAATTTTAGGCTTAGGGTTAGGGTGAGGGTTAGGGTGAGGGTTAGGGTAAGAATTAGGGTTAGGGTTAGGGTTAGGGTTAGGTTTAAGGTTAGGGTTAGGGGAAGGGGAAGGGTTAGGATTTGGGTTAGGGTTAGGGTTAAGGTTAGGGTTAGGGTTAGAGTTAGGGATAGGGTTAGGGTTAAAGGTAAGGCTTAGGCTTAGGGTTAGTGTTAGGGTTAGGTTTAAGGTTAGGGTTAGGGTAAGGGTAAGGGTCAGGGTTAGGGTTAGTTTTAGGGTAAATGTTAGGGTTAGGGTTAGGGTTAGGGAGAGGGTAAGGATTAGGGTTAGGGTTAGGTTTAGGGTTAGGGTAAGGATTAGGGTTAGGTTTAGGGTTAGGTTAAGGGTTAGGGTTAGGGTTAGGGTTAGATTTAGGTTTAGGGTAAGTGTAAGGGTTACTGTTAGGGTTAGTGTTAGGTTTAAGGTAAGGGTTAGAGTTAGGGTTAGGCTTAGGGTAAGGGTTGGGGTAAGGGGTTAAGGTTAGGGTGAGGGTAAGGGTTAGGATTAGGGTTATGGTTAGGGTTAGAGTTAGGGTTAGGTTTAGGGTAAGGGTAAGGGTTAGGGTTAGGTTTAGGGTAAGGGTTAGGGTTAGGGGTTAGAGTTAGGGTTAGGTTAAGTTTAGGGTTAAGTTTAGAGTAAGGGTAAGGGTGAGGTTTAAGGTTAGGTTTAGGGTTAGGTTTAGGGTTAAGGTTAGGTTTAGGGAAAGGGTTAGGGTTAGGGTTAGGTTTAGGGTTAGGGTTAGGGTTAGGGCAAGGATTAGGGTTAGGGTTAGGGTAAGGGTTCGGGTTCGGGTTAGGGTTAGGGTTAGCATTAAGTTTAGGTTTAGGGTTAGGGTAAGGGTTAGGTTTAGGGTTAGGGTTAGGGTTAGGGTAAGGATTAGGTTTCGGTTTAGGGTTAGGGTTAGCATTAACGTTAGGCTGAGGGTTAGGGTAAGGGTAAGGGTTAGATTTAGGGTTAGGGTTAGGTTAAGTGTTATGATTAAGGTTAGTGTTAGGGTTAGGGGTTAGAGTTAGGATTAGGGTTAGGGTTAGTGTAAGGTTAAGGGTTAGGGTTAGGGTTAGGGTTAGAGTAAGGGTAAAGGTTAGGATAGGGTTAGTGTAGGGTTAGGGATAGGGTTAGGATTAGGGTAAGGGTTAGGGTTATGGTTAGGGTTAGGGTTAAGGTTAGGGTTAGGGTAACGGTTACGTTTCGGGTGAGGGTTAGGGTTAGGTTTAGTTTTAGGGTTAGGGTAAGGGTAAGAGTTATGGTTCGGTTTAGGCTCAGGGTTAGGGTTAGGGTAAGGGTTAGGGTTAGGGTTAGTGTTAAGGTTAGGGTTAGGCGTCAGGGTTAGTGTTAGGTTTAGGTTAAGGCTAAGGGTAAGGTTTAGCGTTAGAGTTAGTTTTGGGGTTAGGGTTAGGGTTAGGGTTAGTGTTGAGGTTAGGGTTACGGTTAGGGTTAGGCTAAGGGTTAGGGTTAGGGTTAGGGTAAGGCTTACGGTTAGATTTAGGATTAGGGTTAGAGGTAGGGTTAGGGTTAGGTTAAGGGTAAGGGTTAGGGTAAGGGATAGGGTTAGTTTAAGGGTAAGGGTTAGGGTAAGGGATAGGGTTGGTGGTTAGGGTTAGGGTTAGGATTAGGGTAAGGGTTAGGTTAGGGTTAGGGTTAGGGATAGTGTTAGGGTTAGGTTTAAGGTTAGGGTTAGGGTAAGGGTTAGGGTTAGGGTTAGAGTAAGGTTAGGGTTAGGGTTAGGGTTAGAGTAATGGTAAGGGTTAGGTTTAGGGTTTAGGTTAGGGTTAGGGTTAGGGTTAGGGTTAGAGTAATGGTAAGGGTTAGGTTTAGGGTTAGGGTTAGGGTTAAGGTTAGGGTTAGGAAAAGGGTTAGGTTTAGGGTTAGGGTAAGGATTAGGATGAGGGTTAGGGTAAGGGTTAGGGTTAGGTTTAGGGTTAGGGTTAGCATTAAGTTTAGGGTTAGGGTTAGGATAAGGGTAAGGGTTAGATTTAGGGTTAGGGTTAGCGTAAGTATTAGGTTTCGGGTTAGGTTTAAGGTTAGGATTAAGGTTAGTGTTAGATTTAGGGTAAGGGTAAGGGTTATATTTATGGTTAGGGTTTGGGTTAGAGTTAGGAGTTAGGGTTAGTGTTAGGGTTAGGTTTAGGTATAGGGTTAGGGTAATTGTAAGGGTTAGGGTTAGGTTTAGGCTTAGGGTTCAGTTTAGGGTTAGAGTTAAGGTTAGGGTAAGGGTAAGTGTTAGTGTTAGGGTTAGGGTTAGGATTAGGGGTTAGAGTTAGGGTTAGGGTTAGTGTTAGGGTAAGGGTAAGGGTTATGATTATGGTTAGGGTTAGGTTAGGGTAAGGGTAAGGGTTAGAGTTAGGGTTAGGGTTAGGTTTGGGTTTAGGGTAGGGGTAAGGGTTAGGGTTAGGGTTAGCGAAAGGGTAAGTGTTAAGGTTAGGTTTAGTGTTAGGTTTAGGTTTAGAGGTCGGGTTAGGTTTAGGGTTAGGGTTAGGGTAAGGATTAGGGTTAGGGTTAGGCTTAGCATAAGGGTTAGGTTTAGGGTTAGGTTTAAGGTTAGCATTAAGGTTAGGTTTAGGGATAGCGTAAGGGTAAGGCTTAGGGTTAGGGTTCGGGTTAGGTTAAGGGTAAGTGTTAGGGTTAGGGTTAGGGTTAGGGTTAGGATGACGGTTAGGGTTAGAGTAAGGGTAAGGGTGAATGTTAGGGTTAGGGTTAGGTTTAGGGTTAAGGTTAGGGTTAGGGTTAGTGTTAGGGTGAGGATTAGGGTTAGGGAAAAGGTAAGTGTTAGGGTTAGTGTTAGGGTTAGGGTTAGGGTAAGGGTTAGGGTTAGGGCTAGGGTTAGGATTAGGGGTAGGATTAGGGTAAGGGTTAGGTTTAGGGTTAAGGTGAGGGGTAGCATTAAGGTTAGGGTTAGGGTTAGGGTAAGGGTAAGGGATAGGGTTAGTGTTAGTGTTACGTTTAGGGTTAGGGTAATGGTTAGGGTTGGGGTTAGGTTTCGGTTTAAGGTTAGGGTTAGGGTTAAGGTTAGGGTTAGGGTTAGGATTATGGTTAGGGTTAGAGTAAGGGTAAGGGTGAGGGTTAGGGTTAGGGTTAGGTTTAGGGTTAAGATTAGGGTTAGGGAAAGGGTTAAAGTTCAGGTTAGGGTTAGGGTTAAGGTAGGCATTAAGGTTAGGGAAAGGGTAAGGGTTAGGGTTAGGGTTAGGGTTCGGGTTAGCATTAAGTTTAGGGTTTGGGTTAGGGTAAAGGTAAGGGATAAATTTAGGCTTAGGTTTAGGTTTAGGGTTATGGTAAGGATTAGGTTTCGTGTTAGGGTTAGGGTTAGCATTAAGCTTAGGGTTAGAGTTAGGGGTTAGGGTTAGGGTTAGGGTTAGGGTTAAGGTTAGGGTTAGTGTTAGGGTTAGGGTTAGGGTAAGGGTTAGGGTTAGGGTTAGGATTAGGGGTAGGTTTAGGGTAAGGGTTAGGGTTAGGTTTCGGCTGAGGGGTAGCATTAAGATTAGTGTTAGGGTTAGGGTAAAGGTAAGGGTTATGGTTAGGGTTAGTGTTACGTTTAGGGTTATGGTAACGGTTAGGGTTTGGGTTAGGTTTGGGTTTAAGGTTAGGGTTAGGGTTAGGGTTAGGGTTGGCGTTAGGCTTAGGTTTAGGGTTAGGGTTAGGGTGAGGGTAAGAGTTAGGGTTAGGGTTAGGGTTCGGGTTAGAGTTAGGGTTAGGGTTAGGTTAGGGGTAAGGGTTAGGGTTAGGGTTAGGGTTAGGGTTAGGGATATGTTTAGGGTTAGGTTGAGGGTTAGGGTTAGGATTAGCGGTTAGTGTAAGGCTTAGGGTTAGGGTTAGGGTAAGGGTAAGGGTTAGAGTAAGGGTAAGGGTGAGGTTTAGGGTTAGGGTTAGGGTTAGGGTTAGGTTTAGGGTTTGGATTAGACTAATGGTAAGGGTGAGGGTTAGGGTTAGGGTTAGGGTTAGGGAAAGTGTTAGGGTTAAGGTTAGGGTTAGGTTTTGGGTTAGGGTAAGGATTAGGCTTACGGTTAGGGTATGGGTTAGGGTTAGAGTTAGGGTTAAGCTTATGGTTAGGGTAAGGATTAGGTTTCGGGTTAGGGTTAGGGTTAGCATTAAGTTTAGGGTTAGGTTAAGTGTAAGGGTTAGATTAGGGTTAGGATTAGGTTTAGGGTTAGGGGTTAGGCTTAGGATTAGGGTTAGGTATAGAGTTAGGGTAAGGGTAAGGGTTAGGGTTACGTTTAGGTTTAGGGTTAAGGTTAGGGGTAGGGTTAGGGTTAGGGTAAGCGTAATTGTTAGAGTTATGCTTAGGGTTAGGGTTAGGGGTGAGACTTAGGATTAGGGTTAGAGTTAGGGTAAGGGTAAGGGTTAGGGTTAGTGTTAGGGTTAGGATTAGGGAAAGGGTAAGGGTTAGAGTTAGGGTTAGGGTTAGGATTAGGGAAAGGGTAAGGGTTAGGGTTAGGGTTAGGGTTCAGAAAAGGGTAAGGATTAGGGTTAGGTTTAGGGTTAGGGTTAGGGTTAGGGTTATGTTACGGTTATGGTAAGGATTAGGTTTAGGATAAGGGTTAGGGTTAGTGTTAGGATTAAGGTAAGGTTAAGGGTTAGGGTTAGGGGTTAGGGTTAGGGTTATTGTTAGGTTTAGGATTAAGGTTAGAGTAAGGGTAAGGTTGAGGTTTAGGGTTAGGGGTAGGTTTAGGGTTAAGGTTAGGGTTAGGGAAAGAGTTAGGGTTAGGCTTAGGGTTAGGGTTAGGGTTAGGGTAAGGATTAGGGTTAGGGTTAGGGTTAGGGTTAGGGTTAGATGTAGGGTTAGGGTTAGCATTAAGTTTAGGGTTAGGTTTAGGGTAAGAATAAGGGTTAGGTTTAGGGTTAGGTTTAGGGTTAGGGTTAGGGTTAGGGTAATGGTTAGGGTTAGGGTTAGGTTTAGGGTTGGGGTTAGGTTAGGGTAAGGGTGAGGGTAAGTGTAAGTGTTAGGTTTAGGGTTAGGGTTTGGGTAAGGTTTAGGGTTAAGGTTAGAGTTAAGGTTAAGTTTAGGTTTAGGGTAAGGGTAAGGTTTACGGTTAAGGTTAGGGTTAGGTTTGGGGTTAGGGTTAGGGTAAGGGTTACAGTTAGGTTTAGGGTTAGGTTTAGGGTTAGGGTTAGGGTTACATGTAGGGTTAGGGTTAGGGTAAGGGTAAGGGTTAGGGTTAGGGTTAGGGTAAGGGTTATGGTTAGGGTTTAGGATAGGGTTAGGGTTAGGTTTAGGGTAAGGGTTAGGGTTAGGGTTAGGTTTAGGGTAAAACTTAGGGTTATGGTTAGGGTTAGGGTTAAGGTAAGGGGAAGTGTTAGTGTTAGGATTAGGGTTACCGTTAGGGTAAGGGTAAGCGTTAGAGTTAGGGTTAGGTTGGTTTTAGGCTTGGGGTTAAGGTTAGGGATAGGGTTAGGGTAAGGGTAAGAGTTAGGGTTAGGATTAGGGTTAGGATTAGGTTTAAGGTTAGAGTTAGGGTAAGGGTAAGGGTTAGGTTAGGGTTAGGGTTAGCGTAAAGTTTAGGGTTACGGTTAGGGTTAAGTTTAGGGTAAGGGTAAGGTTTAGGGTTAGGTTTAGGGTTACGGTTAGGGTTAGGGTTGGGGTTAGGGTTAGGTTTAGGGTAAGGGTTAGCGTTAGGGTTAGGGTTAGGGTTAGGTTTAGGGTTAGGGTTTGGGTAAGTGTTAGGTTTAGGGTTAGGGTTAGGGTAAAGGTTAGGGTCAGGGTAAGGGTTAGGGTGAGGGTTAGGTTTAGGGTTAGGGTAAGGTTAAGCGTTAGGGTTAGGGTTAGGTTTAGGGTTAGGGTTAGGGTAAGGGTTAGGGTTAGAGTTAGGGTTAGGTTTAGGGTTAAGGTTAGGGTTAGCGTTAGGGTAATGGTAAGGGTTAGGGTTAGGGTTAGGGTTAGTGTTAGGGGTTAGGGTTAAGGTTAGGGTTAGATTTAGGGTTAGGGTAAGCGTACGGTTTAGGGTGAGGGTTAAGTTTGGGGTTAGGGTTAGGGTAAGAGTAAGGGTTAGGGTTAGGATTAGGTTAGGGTAAGGGTTAGGATTAGGGTTAGGGTTAGGTATAGGTTTGAGGTTAGGTTTGGGGTCAGGGTTAGGGTTAGGGTTATTGTTAGGGTTAGGGTAATGATAAGGGTTAGGGTTAGGGTTAGGGTTAGTGTTATGGTTAGGGTCAAGGTTAGAGTTAGTGTTAGGGTTAGTGTTTGGTTTAGGGTTTGGGTTAGTGTAAGGGTAAGGGTTAGGGATAGGGTTAGGTTTACAGTAAGGGTAAGGGTTAGGATTAATATTAGGGTTAGGGTTAGAGTTAGGGTTAGGGTTAGGGTAGTGGTTACGGTTAGGGTTACAGTTAAAGTTAGGGTTAGTGTTAGGGTTAGGGTTAGGGTAAGGGTAAGGGTAAGGGTTAGGGTTAGGGTTAGCGTTAGGGTTAAGGTTAAGGTTAGGGTTAGTGTTAGAGTTAGGTTAAGGGTTAGGGTTAGGGTTAGGGTAAGGGTTAGTTTTATTGTAAGGGTTAGGGATAGGGGTTAGGGTTAGGGTTAGGTTTATTGTAAGCGTTAGGGTTAGGGTTAGGGTTAGGGTAAGAGTTAGGGTAAGGGTAAGGGTTAGCGTTAGGGTTAGATTTAGATTTAGGGTTGGGGTTAAGGGTAGGGTTAGGGTTAGGAGTAAGGTAAGTGTTAGGGTTAGGGTTAGGGTAAGGGTAAGTGTTAGGATTAGGGTTAGGGTTTGGGTTAGGTTTAGGGTTAGGGTAAGGGTAAGGGTTAAGGTTAGGGTTAGGGTTAGTGTTAAGTTTAGGGTTAGGGTGAGGGTAAGGATTAGTTTTCGAGTTAGGGTTAGGTTTAGGTTTAGGGTTAGGGTAAGGGTTAAGGTTAGGGTTAGGGTTAGGGTTAGGATTAGGGTTAGGTTTAGGTTTAGGTTTAGGCTTAGGGTAAAGGTAAGGGTTAGGGTTATTGTTAGGGTTTATCTTAGGTTGAGGGTTAGGGTTAGGGTTAGGGTTAGGGTTAGCATTAAGGTTAGGGTATGGTTAGGGTA
>JANJXV010000086.1:2707500-2745000 GCA_024803745.1 Megascapheus bottae
TAATGGTTAGGGTTAGGTTTAGGGTTGGGGTTAGGGTTACGGTGAGGGTAATTGTAAGTGTTAGAGGTTGAGTTAGGGTTAGGGTAAGGGTAAGGGTTAGGGTTAGGTTTAGGGTTAGGGTAAATGTTAGGATTAGGGTAACGGATATGGTTAGGGTTAGGTTTAGGGTTAGCATTAAGGTTAGGGTTAGGGTTAGGGTAAGGGTTAGGGTTAGGATTAGGGTTAGGTTTAGGGTAAGGATAAGGGTTAGGATTAGGGTTAGGGTAAGGGTAAGGGTTAGGGTTAGGGTTAGGGTTAAGTTTAGGTTTAGGGTTAGGATTAGGGTTAGGGTTAGGTTTAGGTTTAGGGTTAGACTTAAGTTTAGGGTTAGGGTTAGGGTTAGGGTTAGGGTTAAGTTTAAGGTTAGAGTTAGGGTAAGGTTTGGGGTTAGGATTAGGTTTAGGGTTAGGGTAAGGATTAGTGTTAGTGTTAGGGTTAGGGTTAGGGTTAGGTTTAGGGTTAGGTAAGGGTAAGGGTTATGGTTAGGGTTAGGGTTAGGTTTAGGTTTAGGGTAAGGGTACGGTTTAGGGTTAGGGTTAGGGTTACGGTTAGGGTTAGGGATAGGTTTGGGTTATGGTTAAGGTTGGGGTTAGGGATACGTTTGGGTTTAGGGTTAGGGTAAGGGTTAGGGTTAGGGTAAAGATTAGGGTTAGGTTTAGATTTATGGTTAGGGTAAGGGCACGGTTTAGGGTTAGGGTTAAGTTTGGGATTATGGTTAGGGTAAGAGTAAGGGTTAGGGTTAGGGTTGGGGTATGGGTTAGGGTTAGGTTTTAGGGATAGGTTTGGGGTTAGGGTTAAGGTAAGGGTTAGGGTTAGGGTAAAGGTTAGGGTTAGGGTTAGGTTAGGGTTAGTGTTAGGGTTCGGGTAAGGGTAAGGATTAGGTTTAGGGTTAGGGTTAGTTTTAGGGTTAGGGTTAGGGTTAGTGTTAGGGTTAGTGTTTGGTTTAGGGTTAGGGTTACGGTAAGGGTAAGGGTTAGGGTTAGGGTTAGGTTTAGGGTAAGGGTAAGGGTTAGGATTAATGTTAGGATTAGGGTTAGGGTAAGGGTTAGAGTTAGGGTTAGGGTTAAGTTTAGGGTTAGTGTTAGGGTTAGGGTTAGGGTAAGGGTAAGGGTTAGGGTTAGGGTTAGGTTTAAGGTTATGGTTAGTGTTAGTGTTAGGCTAAGTGTTAGGGTTAGGGTAAGGGTTAGGGTTTGGGTTAGTGTTAGGGTTAGAGTTAGGGTTAGGGTTAGGGTAAGGGTAACGGTTAGGGTTAGGGTTAGGGTTAGGGTAAGGGTTAGGCTTAGGGGTTAGGGTTAGGTTTAGGGTAAGGTTTAGGAATAGGGGTTAGAATTAGGGTTAGGGTTAGTTTTGGGTTGGGGGTAAGGTTAGGGTTAGGGTTAGGGTAAGGGTAAGTGTTAGGGTTAGGTTTAGTGTAAGGGTAAGTGTTAGGATTTGGGTCAGGGTTTGGGTTAGGTTTAGGGTTAGATAAGGTTAAGGGTTAAAGTTAGGGTTAGGGTTAGGGTTAGGGTTAGGGTGAGGGTAAGGGTTAGGGTTAGGGTTAAGTTTAGGTTTAGGTTTAGGGTTAGGGTTAGGATTAGGGTTAGGTTTAGATTTAGGGTTAGGATTAGGGTAAAGGTAAGGGTTAGGGTTAGGTTTAGGGTTAGGATTAAGGTTAGGGTTAGGGTTAGGTTTAGGGTTGAGGAAAAGTTAAGGGTTAGGGTTAGGGTAAGGGTAACGGTAATGGATAGGGTTAGGGTAAGGGTTAGGGTTAGGGGTTAGGGTTAGTTTTAGGGTTAGGGTAAGGGTTAGATTTAAGTTAGGGTAAGGGCTAGGGTTAGGTTTAGGGTTAGGTTAAGACTAAGGTTTAGATTTAGGGTTAGGGTTAGGGTTAGGGTAAGGGTAAGTGTAAGGTTTAGGGTTAAGGTTAGTTTAAGGGTAAGGGTTAGGGTTAGGGTTAGGGTTAGAGTTAAAATTTGGGTTCGTGTTAGGGTTAGGGTTAGGGTTAGGGTTTGGGTAAGAGTAAGGTTAGGGTTAGGTTTAGGGTTAGGGTAAGGGTTAGGTTTAAGGGTTGGGGTTAGGGTTAGGGTAAGTGTTGGGGTTAGGGTTGGGTTTAGGGTAAAAGTTAGTGTTAGGGTTAGGGTTACGGTTAGGGTAAGGTGTTTGGTTTAGGGTTAGGTTCAGGGTTAGGGTAACGGTAGGGGTTAGGGTTAGGGTTAGGTTTAGGGTTAGGGTTAGGTTAGAGTTAGGTTAAGGGTAAGGTTTTGTTTAAGGTTAGGGTTAGGGTTAGGTTTATGGTTAGGGTAAAGATATAGGGTTAGGGTAACGGTTAGGGTTAGGCTTAGGATTAGGTTTAGGTTAGGGGTTAAGCTTAGGGTAAGAGTAAGGGTTAGGGTTAGGTTTAGGGTTGGGGTTAGGGTTAGGGTGGGGGTAAGGGAAGGGTTACGGTTCGGGTTAGGGTTAGGGTAAGCATTAGGGTATGGGTTAGGTTTAGGGGTTAGGGTTAGGGTTAGGTTTAGTGTAAGGGTTAAGGTTAGGGTAAGGTTTAGCTTTAGGGTTAGGGTTAGGGTAAGGCTAGGGGTTACAGTTAGGGTTAGTGTTAGGGTAAGGGTTATTGTTAGGGTTAGGGTTAGGGTGTGGGTTAGGGTTAGGGTTAGGTTAGGGGTTAGGGTTAGTGTTAGGTTTAGGGTAAGGGTTAGGGTTAGGGTTAGGGTAAGGCTAAGATATGGAGTTAGGGTTAGGATAAGGGATAGGGTTATGGTTAGGGTTAGGTTAAGACTAAGGGTTAGAGTTAGGGTTAGGGTTAGGGTTAAGGGTTAGGGTTAGGGTTAGTGTAAGGGTAAGGGTAAGGGTTAGGGTTAGGGTTAGGGTAAGGGTTAGGTTAGGATTAGGTTTAGGGTTAGGCTTAGGGTAAGGACTAGTGTTAGGGTTAGGTTTGGGGTTAGGGTTAGGGTTAGGGTTAGGGTAAAGTTTAGGGTTAGGGTAAGGGTTAGGGTTCGGGTTAGGATTAGGGTTAGCTTTAAGGTTAGGGTTAGGGTTAGGGTTGGGGTTAGGGTAGTGGTTAGGGTTAGGGTTAGGGTTAGGGTTAGGATAAGGGTTATGTTTAGGGTTAGGGTAAGGGTTAGGGTTCAGGTTAGGGTTAGCATTAAGTTTAGGGTTAGGGTTAGCATAAGTGTAAGGGTTAGGATTAGGGTTAGGGTTAAGTTTAGGGTTAGGGTTAGGGTTAGGATTAGGGTTAGGGTTAGGCTTAGGGTAAGGATTAGTGTTAGGGTTAGGGTTAGGGTTAGGTTTAGGGTTAATGTAAGGGTAAGGGTTAGGGTTAGGATTAGGGTTAGGGTTAGGGTTAGGATTAGGGTTAGGGTTAGGCTTAGGGTAAGGACTAGTGTTAGGGTTGGGGTTGGGGTTAGGGTTAGAGTTAGGGTAAGGGTAAGGGTTAGGGTTGGGGTTAGGTTTAGGGGTTAGGGTTAGGGTTAGGGTTAGAATTAGGGTTAGGGTAAGGGTGCGGTTTAGGTTTAGGGTTTGGTTTGGGGTTAGAGTTAGGGTTAGAGTAAGGGTTACGGTTAGGATTAAGGTAAGGGTTAGTTTTAGGCTAAGTGTTAGATTTAGGGTTAGGGTAAGGGCTAGGGTTAGAGTTAGGGTTAGGCTAAGTGTAAGGGTTAGGATTAGGTTTAGGGTAAGGGTTAGGGTTATGGTTAGGGTTAGGGTTAGAGGTAGGGTTAGGGTTAGGGTAAGGGTAAAGGTTAGGGTTAGTGTTAGGGTTAGGCGTTAGGTTTAGGGTTAGGGTTAGGGTAAGGGTTAGGGTTAGGGTTAGGGTTTGGGTAAGGGTGTTTGCTTTAGGGTTAGGGTTAGGGTTCTGGTAAGGGTAAGCGTTATGGATAGGGTTAGGTTTGGGGTAAATGTTAGGGTTAGGGTTAGGGTAAGGGTAAGGGTGACGGTTAGGGTTAGGGTTAGGGTTAAGTTTAAGGTTAGATTTAGGGTAAGGGTAAGTGTAAGGTTTAGGGTTAAGGTTAGGTTAAGGGTAAGGGCACGGTTTAGGGTTAGGGTTAAGTTTGGGATTAGGGTTACGGTAAGAGTAAGGGTTAGGGTTAGGTTTAGGGTTAGGGTAAGGGTTAGGGTTAGGTTTAGCGATAGGTTTGGGGTTAGGGTTAGGGTAAGGGTTAGGGTTAGGGTAAAGTTTAGGGTTAGGGTTAGGTTAGGGTACGGGTAACAGTTAGGATTAGGGTCAGGTTTAGGGTTAGGGTTATTGTTAGGTTAAGGGTAAGGATTAGGGTTAGGGTTAGGGTTAGTGTTAGGGTTAGGGTTAGGGTAAGAGTAAGAGTTAGGGTTAGGTTTAGGGTTAGGGTAAGGGTTAGGTTTAAGGGTTGGGGTTAGGGTTAGGGTAAGTGTTGGGGTTAGGGTTGGGTTTAGGGTAAAAGTTAGTGTTAGGGTTAGGGTTACGGTTAGGGTAAGGTGTTTGGTTTAGGGTTAGGGTTAGGGTTAGTGTAACGGTAGGGGTTAGGGTTAGGGTTAGGTTTAGGGTTAGGGTTAGGTTAGAGTTAGGGTAAGGGTAAGGTTTTGGTTAAGGTTAGGGTTAGGGATAGGTTTAGGGTTAGGGTAAGGATATAGGGTTAGGGTAACGGTTAGGGTTAGGGTAAGGATTAGGGTTAGGTTAGGGGTTAAGTTTAGGGTAAGAGTAAGGGTTAGGGTTAGGTTTAGGGTTGGGGTTAGGGTTAGGGTGGGGGTAAGGGAAGGGTTACGGTTCGGGTTAGGGTTAGGGTAAGCGTTAGGGTATGGGTTAGGTTTAGGAGTTAGGGTTAGGGTTAGGTTTAGTGTAAGGGTTAGGGTTAGGGTTAGGGTTAGGTTTAGGGTAAGGGTTAGGGTTAGGGTTAAGGTACGGCAAAGATTTGGAGTTAGGGTTAGGATAAGGGATAGGGTTAGGATTAGGGTTAGGTTAAGACTAAGGGTTAGAGTTAGGGTGAGGGTTAGGGTTAGGGTTAGGGTTAGGGGTTAGGGTTAGGGTTAGGGTTAGGGTAAGGGGTTAGGGTTAGGGTTAGGGTTAGGGTAAGGGTAAGGGTTAGGATTAGGGTTAGGGTTAAGTTTAAGGTTAGGGTTAGGGTTAGGGTTAGGATTAGGGTTAGGGTTAGGCTTAGGGTAAGGATTAGTGTTAGGGTTAGGGTTGGGGTTAGGTTTAGGGTTAATGTAAGGGTAAGGGTTAGGGTTAGGATTAGAGTTAGGGTTAGGGTTAGGATTACGGTTAGGGTTATGGTTAGGCTTAGGGTAAGGACCAGTGTTAGGGTTAGGGTTGGGGTTAGGGTTAGGGTTAGGGTTAGGGTAAGGGTAAGGGTTAGGGTTAGGGTTAGGGTTAGGGGTTAGGGTTAGGGTTAGGGTTAGAATTAGGGTTAGGGTAAGGGTGCGGTTTAGGTTTAGGGTTTGGTTTGGGGTTAGAGTTAGGGTAAGAATAAGGGTTAGGGTTAGGGTTAAGGTCAGGGTTAGTTTTAGGCTAAGTGTTAGATTTAGGGTTAGGGTAAGGGCTAGGGTTAGAGTTAGGGTTAGGCTAAGTGTAAGGGTTAGGTTTAGGTTTAGGGTAAGGGTTAGCGTTTTGGTTAGGGTTAGGGTTAGAGGTAGGGTTAGGGTTAGGGTAAGGGTAAGGGTTAGGGTTAGGGTGAGGGTTAGGTTTAGGGTTAGCGTAAAGGTTAGGGTTAAGTTTAGGGTTAGGGTTAAGTTTAGGGTTAGGGTTAGTGTAAGGGTATGGGTTAGGGTTAGGGTTAGGTTCAGGGTTAGGTGTAGGGTTACGGATAGGGTTAGGTTTGGGGTTAGGTTTAGGGTTATGGTAAGGGTAAGGGTTAGGTTTAGAGTTAGGTTTAGAGTTAGGGTTAGGGTTAGGGTTAGGATTGGGGTTAGGGTTAGGGTAATGGTAGGGGTTAGGTTTAGGGTTAGGGTAAGGGTTAGGGTTAGGGTTATGGTAAGGGTAAGGGTTAGGGTTAGGGTTAGGATTAGGTTTAGGGTTAGGGTAAGGATTAGGGGTAGGGTAAGGGTTAGGGTTAGGGTTAGGGTTAGGTTAGGGGTTAAGGTTAGGTTAAGATTAATGGTTAGGGTTAGGTTTAGGGTTGGGGTTAGGGTTACGGTGAGGGTAATTGTAAGTGTTAGAGGTTGAGTGAGGGTTAGGGTAAGGGTAAGGGTTAGGGTTAGGTTTAGGGTTAGGGTAAATGTTAGGATTAGGGTAAAAGATATGGTTAGGGTTAGGTTTAGGGTTAGCATTAAGGTTAGGGTTAGGGTTAGGGTAAGGGTTAGGGTTAGGATTAGGGTTAGGTTTAGGGTAAGGATAAGGGTTAGGATTAGGGTTAGGGTAAGGGTAAGGGTTAGGGTTAGGGTTAGGGTTAAGTTTAGGTTTAGGGTTAGGATTAGGGTTAGGGTTAGGTTTAGGTTTAGGGTTAGACTTAAGTTTAGGGTTAGGGTTAGGGTTAGGGTTAAGTTTAAGGTTAGAGTTAGGGTAAGGGTTGGGGTTAGGATTAGGTTTAGGGTTAGGGTAAGGATTAGTGTTAGGGTTAGGGTTAGGGTTAGGGTTAGGTTTAGGGTTAGGGTAAGGGTAAGGGTTACAGTTAGGGTTAGGGTTAGGTTTAGGTTTAGGGTAAGGGTACGGTTTAGGGTTAGGGTTAGGGTTACGGTTAGGGTTAGGGATAGGTTTGGGTTAGGGTTAAGGTTGGGGTTAGGGATACGTTTGGATTTAGGGTTAGGGTTAGGGTTAGGGTTAGGTTCAGGGTTAGGTGTAGGGTTACGGATAGGGTTAGGTTTGGGGTTAGGTTTAGGGTTATGGTAAGGGTAAGGGTTAGGTTTAGGGTTAGGTTTAGAGTTAGGGTTAGGGTTAGGGTTAGGGTTAGGATTGGGGTTAGGGTTAGGGTAATGGTAGGGGTTAGGTTTAGGGTTAGGGTAAGGGTTAGGGTTAGGGTTATGGTAAGGGTAAGGGTTAGGGTTAGTGTTAGGATTAGGTTTAGGGTTAGGGTAAGGATTAGGAGTAGGGTAAGGGTTAGGGTTAGGGTTAGAGTTAGGTTAGGGGTTAAGGTTAGGTTAAGATTAATGGTTAGGGTTAGGTTTAGGGTTGGGTTTAGGGTTACGGTGAGGGTAATTGTAAGTGTTAGAGGTTGAGTTAGGGTTAGGGTAAGGGTAAGGGTTAGGGTTAGGTTTGGGGTTAGGGTAAATGTTAGGATTAGGGTAACGGATATGGTTAGGGTTAGGTTTAGGGTTAGCATTAAGGTTAGGGTTAGGGTTAGGGTAAGGGTTAGGGTTAGGATTAGGGTTAGGTTTAGGGTAAGGATAAGGGTTAGGATTAGGGTTAGGGTAAGGGTAAGGGTTAGGGTTAGGGTTAGGGTTAAGTTTAGGTTTAGGGTTAGGATTAGGGTTAGGGTTAGGTTTAGGTTTAGGGTTAGACTTAAGTTTAGGGTTAGGGTTAGGGTTAGGGTTAAGTTTAAGGTTAGAGTTAGGGTAAGGGTTGGGGTTAGGATTAGGTTTAGGGTTAGGGTAAGGATTAGTGTTAGTGTTAGGGTTAGGGTTAGGGTTAGGTTTAGGGTTAGGTAAGGGTAAGGGTTACGGTTAGGGTTAGGGTTAGGTTTAGGTTTAGGGTAAGGGTACGGTTTAGGGTTAGGGTTAGGGTTACGGTTAGGGTTAGGGATAGGTTTGGGTTAGGGTTAAGGTTGGGGTTAGGGATACGTTTGGGTTTAGGGTTAGGGTAAGGGTTAAGGTTAGGGTAAAGATTAGGGTTATGTTTAGATTTATGGTTAGGGTAAGGGCACGGTTTAGGGTTAGGGTTAAGTTTGGGATTATGGTTAGGGTAAGAGTAAGGGTTAGGGTTAGGGTTGGGGTAAGGGTTAGGGTTAGGTTTAGGGTAAGGGTAAGGGTTAGGATTAATGTTAGGATTAGGGTTAGGGTTAGGGTTAGGGTAAGGGTTAGAGTTAGGGTTAGGGTTAAGTTTAGGGTTAGTGTTAGGGTTAGGGTTAGGGTAAGGGTAAGGGTTAGGGTTAGGGTTAGGTTTAAGGTTATGGTTAGTGTTAGTGTTAGGCTAAGTGTTAGGGTTAGGGTAAGTGTTAGGGTTAGGGTTAG
Source organism: Megascapheus bottae (assembly GCA_024803745.1). Lineage (NCBI taxonomy): Eukaryota > Metazoa > Chordata > Mammalia > Rodentia > Geomyidae > Megascapheus > Megascapheus bottae. The sequence goes on from JANJXV010000086.1 coordinate 2,715,589, forward strand.
TGTTAGGGTTAGAGTTAGGGTTAGGGTTAGGGTAAGAGTAAGGGTTAGGGTTAGGGTTAGGGTTAGGGTAAGGGTTAGGCTTAGGGGTTAGGGTTAGGTTTAGGGTAAGGTTTAGGAAAAGGGGTTAGAGTTAGGGTTAGGGTTAGTTTTGGGTTGGGGGTAAGGTTAGGGTTAGGGTTAGGGTAAGGGTAAGTGTTAGGGTTAGGTTTATTGTAAGGGTAAGTGTTAGGATTTGGGTCAGGGTTTGGGTTAGTTTTAGGGTTAGATAAGGTTAAGGGTTAAAGTTAGGGTTAGGGTTAGGGTGAAGGTAAGGGTTAGGGTTAGGGTTAAGTTTAGGTTTAGGTTTAGGGTTAGGGTTAGGATTAGGGTTAGGTTTAGATTTAGGGTTAGGATTAGGGTAAAGGTAAGGGTTAGGGTTAGGGTTAGGTTTAAGGTTAGGGTTAAGGTTAGGGTTAGGGTTAGGTTTAGGGTTGAGGAAAAGTTAAGGGTTAGGGTTATGGTAAGGGTAACGGTAATGGATAGGGTTAGGGTTAGGGGTTAGGGTTAGTTTTAGGGTTAGGGTAAGGGTTAGATTTAAGTTAGGGTAAGGGCTAGGGTTAGGGTTAGGGTTAGGTTAAGACTAAGGGTTAGATTTAGGGTTAGGGTTAGGGTTAGGGTAAGGGTAAGTGTAAGGTTTAGGGTTAAGGTTAGTTTAAGGGTAAGGGTTAGGGTTAGGGTTAGGGTTAGAGTTAAAATTTGGGTTCGTGTTAGGGTTAGGGTTAGGGTTAGGGTTAGGGTAAGAGTAAGGTTAGGGTTAGGTTTAGGGTTAGGGTAAGGGTTAGGTTTAAGGGTTGGGGTTAGGGTTAGGGTAAGTGTTGGGGTTAGGGTTGGGTTTAGGGTAAAAGTTAGTGTTAGGGTTAGGGTTACGGTTAGGGTAAGGTGTTTGGTTTAGGGTTAGGTTCACGGTTAGGGTAACGGTAGGGGTTAGGGTTAGGGTTAGGTTTAGGGTTAGGGTTAGGTTAGAGTTAGGGTAAGGGTAAGGTTTTGGTTAAGGTTATGGTTAGGGTTAGGTTTATGGTTAGGGTAAAGATATAGGGTTAGGGTAACGGTTAGGGTTAGGCTTAGGATTAGGTTTAGGTTAGGGGTTAAGCTTAGGGTAAGAGTAAGGGTTAGGGTTAGGTTTAGGGTTGGGGTTAGGGTTAGGGTGGGGGTAAGGGAAGGGTTACGGTTCGGGTTAGGGTTAGGGTAAGCGTTAGGGTATGGGTTAGGTTTAGGGGTTAGGGTTAGGGTTAGGTTTAGTGTAAGGGTTAAGGTTAGGGTAAGGTTTAGCTTTAGGGTTAGGGTTAGGGTAAGGCTAGGGGTTACAGTTAGGGTTAGTGTTAGGGTAAGGGTTATTGTTAGGGTTAGGGTTAGGGTGTGGGTTAGGGTTAGGGTTAGGTTAGGGGTTAGGGTTAGTGTTAGGTTTAGGGTAAGGGTTAGGGTTAGGGTTAGGGTAAGGCTAAGATATGGAGTTAGGGTTAGGATAAGGGATAGGGTTATGGTTAGGGTTAGGTTAAGACTAAGGGTTAGAGTTAGGGTTAGGGTTAGGGTTAAGGGTTAGGGTTAGGGTTAGGGTTAGTGTAAGGGTAAGGGTAAGGGATAGGGTTAGGGTTAGGGTAAGGGTTAGGGTTAGGATTAGGGTTAGGGATAGGCTTAGGATAAGGATTAGTGTTAGGGTTAGGTTTGGGGTTAGGGTTAGGGTTAGGGTAAAGTTTAGGGTTAGGGTAAGGGTTAGGGTTCGGGTTCGGGTTAGGGTTAGCTTTAAGTTTAGGGTTAGGGTTAGGGTTGGGGTTAGGGTAATGGTTAGGGTTAGGGTTAGGGTTAGGGTTAGGATAAGGGTTATGTTTAGGGTTAGGGTAAGGGTTAGGGTTCGGGTTAGGGTTAGCATTAAGTTTAGGGTTAGGGTTAGGGTAAGTGTAAGGGTTAGGATTAGGGTTAGGGTTAAGTTTAGTGTTAGGGTTAGGGTTAGAATTAGGGTTAGGGTTAGGCTTAGGGTAAGGATTAGTGTTAGGGTTAGGGTTAGGGTTAGGTTTAGGGTTAATGTAAGGGTAAGGGTTAGGGTTAGGATTAGGGTTAGGGTTAGGGTTAGGGTTAGCGTTTGGGGAAGGGTAAGGGTTAGTGTTAGGTTTAAGGTAAGCGTTAGGTTAGGGTAAGTGTAAGGGTTAGGGTTAGGTTTAGAGTTAGGGTTAGGGTTAGGTTAGGGTTAGGGTTAGGGTTAGGGTTAGCGTTACGGTAAGGGTAAGGGTTAGCGTTAAGGTTAGGGTTAGGTTTAGGTTTGGGGTTAAGTTTAAGTTTAGGGTTAGGGTAAGCGTAAGGGTTAGGGTTAGGGTTAGGGTAAGGGTTAGGTTTAGGGTTAGTGTTAGGTTTAAGGTTAGGTTTAGGGTAACGGTAAGGGTAGGGGTAGGGTTAGGGTAAGGGTATGTGTTAGGTTTAGGGTTGGGGTTAGGGTTAGGGTTAGCGTTTGCGTAAGGGTAAGGGTTAGGGTTAGGGTTAGGATTAAGGTACGGGTTAGGGTTAGGGTTAGGGTTAGGTTTAGGGTAAGGTTTATGGTTAGGTTTAGGGTAAGGGTAAGCATTAGGGTTAGGGTTAGTGTAAGGGTAAGGGTTAGGGTTAGGGTTAGCGTTAGGGTAGGGGTTAGGGTAAGAGTAAATCTTAGGGTTTGGGTTAGGGTTAGGATAAGGGTAAGGGTTAGGGTTAAGGTTAGGGTTAGGGTTAGGGGATAGGGTTAAGGTTAGGGTTAGGGTTAGGTTTAGGGTTAGGGTTAGGGTAAGGGTCAGGGTTAGGTTTAGGGTTAGGGTTAGCCTTAATGTTAGGGTTAGGGTTAATGTTAGGGTTAGGGTGATGGTAAGTGTAAGGGTTAGGGTTAAGTTTAGGGTTAGGGTTACGGTAAGGGTAAGTGTTGGGGTTAAGGTTAGGGTTAGGTTTAGGGTTAGGGTTTTGGTTAGGTTTAGGGATAGGATTAGGGTTAGGGTAAGGGTAAGGGTTAGGGTTAGATTAGGGTTAGGGTAAGGGTTAGGGTTAGGGTTAGGGTTAGGTTTAGGGTTAGGGTTAGGGTTAGGGTAAGGGTAAGGTTTAAGGTTAACGTGAGAGTTAGGGTTAGGGTTAGTATTACGGTTAGGGTAAGTGTAATGGTTAGGGTTAGGGTTAGGTTTATTGTTAGGTTTAGGGTTGGGTTAGGGGAAGGGGAAGGGTTAGGGTTAGGGTTAGCCTTAGGTTTCGGGTTAGGTTTAGGGTTGGGTTAGGGGTTAGGGTTAGGGTTAGGGTTATGGGAAGGGTAAGGGTTAGGGTTAGGGTTAGGGTTAGGGTTACGGTTAGGTTTAGGGTTAGGTTTAGGGTTGGGTTAGGGGTTAGGGTTAGGGTTAGGTTTAGGGGTTAGGGTTAGGGTTAGGATTAGGGTTAGGGTAAGGGTTAGGGTTAGGGTTAGGGTTAGGGTTAGGGTTAGGTTTAGGGTTAGGTTTAGGGTTGGGTTAGGGGTTAGGGTTAGGGTTAAGGTTAGGGTTAGGGTATTGGTCAGGGTTAGGGTTAGGGTTAGGGTAAGGTAAGGGTTAGGGTTAAGGTTAGGGTTAGGGTTAGGGTAGGTTAAGAGTTAGGTTTAGGGTAAGGGTTAGGGTAAGGGTTAGGTTTAGGGTGAGGGTTAGGGTTAGGGTTAGGGTTAGGGTTAGGGTTATGGTTAGGGTAAGTATAAGGGCTAGGGTTAAGGTTAGGGTTAGGTTTAGGGTTAGGTTTAATGTTAGGGTTCGAGTGAGGGTAAGTGTAAGGTTTAGGGTTAGGTTTACGGTTAGGGTTAGGGGAAGGTTAAGGGTTAGGGTTAGGGTTAGGTTTAGGGTTAGGGTAAGGGTAAGGTTTAGGGTTAAGTTTAGGGTTAGGGTTAGGTTTGGGTTTAGGGTTAGCTTAGTGTAAGTGTAAGGGTTAGGGTTAGGATTAGGGTTAGGTTTAGGGTAAGGGTTAGGGTTAGTATAAGGGTTAAGCTTAGGGTTAGGGTTAGGGTTAGGTTTAGGTTTACGGCAAGGGTTAGGGTTAGGTTTAGTGTAAGTGTATGTGTTAGGGTTAGGGTTAATGTTAGGGTTAGCGTTTGGGTAAGGGTAAGGGTTAGGGTTAGGGTTAGGGTTAAGGTAAGCGTTAGTGTTAGGGTTAGGGTTAGGGTTAGGTTTAGGGTAAGTGTTAGGTTTAGGTTTAGGGTAAGGGTAAGGTTTAGGGTTAGGGTTAGGGTTAGTGTTAGGGTAAGGGTAAGGGTTAGGGTTAGGGTTAGGTTTAGGGTTATGTTTAGGGTTAGGTAAGGGTAAGGGTTCGGATTAGGGTTATGGTAAGGGTTAGGGTTAGGGTTAGGGTTAGGGTTAGGGTAGGGATTAGGGTAAGGGTAAGTGTTAGGTTTAGGGTTAGGATAAGGTAAGGGTTAGGGGTAGGGTTAGGGTTAGGTTTAGGAGTTAGGTTTAGGGCTAGGGTTAGGTTTAGGGTTAGGGTTAGTGTAAGGGTAAGGATTAGGGTTAGGTTTAGGGTTAGGGTTAGTGTTAGTGTTAGGTTTACGGTTGTTGTTAGGGTAAGGGCAAGGGTTAGTGTTAGGGTTAGGGTTAACGTTAGGGTTAGAGTTAGGTTTAGGATTAGGGTAAGTGTAATGGTTAGGGTTAAATTTAGGGTTAGGGTTAGGTTCAGGGTTAAGGTTAGGGGTTCGGGGTTAGGGTTAGGGTTAGGGTTAGGGTTAGGGTAAGAGTAAGGGTTAGGATTAGGTTTAGGGTTAGGGTTAGGGTAAGGGTTAGGTTTGGGGTTAGGGTTAGGTTCAGGGTTATTGTTAGGGTTATGGTTAGGGTAAGGATAAGGGTTAGGGTTAAGGTTAGGTTTAGGGTTGGGTTAGGGTTAGGGTTAATGTTATGGGTAAGGATAAGGGTTAGGGTTTAGGTTAGGGTTAGGGTTAGGGTTAGGGTGAGGGTTAGGTTTAGGGTTAGAGTTAGGTTTAGGGTTAGGGTTAGGGTTATGGGTATGGTAAGGATAAGGGTTAGGGTGAAGGTTAGGGTTAGGGTTAATATTAGGGTTCGGGTGAGGGTAAGTGTAAGGTTATGGTTAGGTTTACGGTTAGGGTTAGGGTAAGGTTAAGGGTTAGGGTTAGGTTTAGGGTTAGGTTTAGAGTTAGGGTTATTGTAAGGTTAAGGGTTAGGATTAGGGTTAGGGTTAGGGTAAGGGTAAGAGTTAGCGTTAGGGTTAGGTTTAGGTTTATTTTTGGGGTTAAGTTTAGGGTTAGGGTTAGGGTAAGGGTAAGGGTTATGGTTAGTGTTAGTGTTAGTGTTAGGGTTAGGTTTAAGGTTAGGGTTAGGGTTAGGGTAAGGGTAAGGGTATGTTTTAGGGTTAGGGTTAGGGTTAGGGTTAGCGTTTGGGTAAGGGTAAGGGTTAGGGTTATGGTTAGGGTTAGGGTTAGGGTTAGGGTAAGTGTTAAGGTTAGTGTTTAGGTGCGGGTTAGGATTAGAGTAAGGGTTAGGGTTAGGGTTAGGGTTAAGATAAGGGTAAGGGTTAGGGTTAGGGTTAGAATCAGGGTTAGGGTTAGTGATAGGTTTAGGGTAGCGTTATGGTTAGTGTTAGGGTTAGGGTTAGGGTAAGTGTTAGGGTTAGTGTTTAGGTGAGGGTTAGGATTAGAGTAAGGGTTAGGGTTAGGGTTAGGGTTAGGGTTAGGGTTAGGGTAAGGGTTAGGGTTAGGGATAAGGTAAGGGTAAGGTTTAGGGTTAGGGTTAGTTTTAGTGTAAGGGGTAGGGTTAGGTTTAGGGTGAGGGTTAGGTTTAATTTTAGGGTGGGGTAAGGTTTAGGGTTAGGGTTAGCGGTTAGGGTTAGGGTTAGGTGTTAGGGGTTAGGGTTAGGATTAGGGTTAGGGTAAGGGTTAGGGTTAGCGGTTAGGTTTAGTGTTATGTTTAGGTTAAGTGTTAGGGTTAGATTTAGGGTTAGGGTGAGGATAAGTGTTAGGGTTAGGGTTAGGTTAGAATTAGTGTTAGGGAAAGTGTAAGGTTAAGCTTAGTGTTAGGGTAAGGATTACCGTTAGGGTTAGGGTTAGTGTAAGGGTTAGGGTTAGGGTTAGGGTTACGGTTAGGGATTGGGGTTAGGGTTAGGGTTAGGGTTAGGGTTAGGGTTAGGGTAAGGATAAGAGTTAGTGTTAGGGATAGGATCAGGCTTAGGGTTATTTTTAGTGTTAGAGTTAGCGAAAGGGTGAGAGTTGCGGTTGGGTTAGGATTAGGGTTAAGGTTAGGGTTAGCGTTAGGGTAAGGGTAAGGGTTAGGGTTAGGGATAAGGTTAGGGTTAGGATAATGTTTACGGTTAGTGGTAGGGTTAGGGTTAGGGTAAGGGTAAGGGTTAGGGTTAAGGTTAGGGTTAGGGTTAGGGTTAGGGTAAGGGTAAGAGTTAGGGTTAGGTTTAGGGTTAGGGTTAGGGTAAGGGTTAGGTTTAGGGTTAGGGTTAGGTTTAGGGTAAGGGTTAGGGTTATGGTTAGGGTTAAGATTAGGGTTAGGGTTAGTGTTAGGCTTAATGTTAAGGATAGGGTGAGGGTAAGTGTAAGGATTAGCGTTAGGTATACGGTTAGGGTTAGGGTAAGGTTAAGGGTAAGTGTTAGGTTTAGGTTTAGGTTTATGGTTAGGGTTAGGATAAGGGTAAGGTTTAGGGTTAACATTAGGGTTAGGGTTAGGGTTAGGTTTAGGTTTAGGTTTAGGGTAAGTGTAAGGGTTAGGGTTAGGATTAGGGTTAGGTTTAGGGTAAGGGTTAGGGTTAGGGTTAGGGTTAGGGTTAGGATAAGGGTAAGGGTTAGCGTTAGGGTTAGGGTTATGTTAAGGGTTGTGGTTAAGGTTAGGGTTATGGTTAGGGTAAGGGTAAGGTTAAGGGTTAGGGTTAGGGTTAGTGTTAGGGTTAGGGTTAGGTTTAGGGTTACGATAAGTGTTTGGGTTAGGGTTAGGGTAAGGGTATGTGTTAGGGTTAGGGTTAGAGTTAGGGTTAGGTTTAGGGTTAGCGATTGGGGAAGGTTAAGGGTTAGTGTTAGGTTTAAGGTAAGCGTTAGGTTTAGGGTTAGGGTTAGGTTTAGGGTTAGGTTTAGGGTAAGGTTTAGTGTTAGGTTTAGGGTTAGGTTGAGGATAAGGGTAAGGTTTAGGGTTAGGGTTAGGGTTAGGGTTAGGCTAAGGGTAAAGGTTAGGGTTAGGGTTAGGTTAAGTTTAGGGTTAGGGTTAGGGTTAGGTTAGTGTTACGGTAAGGGTAAGGGTTAGCGTTAAGGTTAGGGTTAGGTTTAGGTTTGGGTTTAAGGTTAAGTTTAGGGTTAGGGTAAGCGTAAGGGTTAGGGTTAGGGTTAGGGTAAGGGTTAGGGTTAGGGTTAGTGTTAGGGTTAAGGTTAGGTTTAGGGTAACGGTAAGGGTAGGGGTAGGGTTAGGGTAAGGGTTTGTGTTAGGTTTAGGGTTGGGCTTAGGGTTAGGGTTAGGTTTAGGGTAAGGTTTATGGTTAGGTTTAGGGTAAGGGTAAGCATTAGGGTTAGGGTTAGGGTAAGGCTAAGGGTTAGGGTTAGGGTTAGCGTTAGGGTAGGGGTTAGGGTAAGAGTAAGTGTTAGGGTTACGGTTAGGGTTAGGATAACTGTAAGGGTTAGGGTTAAGGTTAGGGTTAGGGTTAGGGGATAGGGTTAGGGTTAGGGTTAGTTTTAGGGTTAGGGTTAGGGTAAGGGTCAGGGTTAGGTTTAGGGTTAGGGTTAGCTTTAGAGTTAGGGTTAGGGTTAATGTTAGGGTTAGGGTGATGGTAAGTGTAACGGTTAGGTTTAAGTTTAGGGTTAGGGTTACGGTAAGGGTAAGTGTTGGGGTTAAGGTTAGGGTTAGGTTTAGGGTTAGGGTTATGGTTAGGTTTAGGGATAGGCTTAGGGTTAGGGTAAGGGTAAGGGCTAGGCTTAGGATTAGGTTTAGGGTAAGGGTTAGGGTTAGGGTTAGGGTTAGTTTTAGGGTTAGGGTTAGGGTTAGGTAAGGGTAAGGTTTAAGGTTAACGTGAGAGTTAGGGTTAGGGTTAGTATTAGGGTTAGGGTAAGTGTAATGGTTAGGGTTAGAGTTAGGTTTAGGGTTAGGTTTAGGGTTGGGTTAGTGAAAGGGTAAGGGTTAGGGTTAGGGTTAGGGTTGGGGTTAGGTTTCGGGTTAGGTTTAGGGTTGGGCTAGGGGTTAGGGTTAGGGTTAGGGTTAGGGTTAGGGTTAGGGGAAGGGTAAGGGTTAGGGTTAGGGTTAGGGTTACGGTTAGGTTTAGGGTTAGGTTTAGGGTTGGGTTAGAGGTTAGGGTTAGGGTTAGGGTTAGGGGTTAGGGTTAGGGTTAGGTTTAGGATTAGGGTTAGGGTAAGGGTTAGGGTTAGGGTTAGGGTTAGTGTTACGGTTAGGTTTAGGGTTAGGTTTAGGGTTGGGTTAGGGGTTAGGGTTAGGGTTAGGGTTAGGGGTTAGGGTTAGGGTTAGGGTTAGGGTTAGGATTATGGTTAGGGTAAGGGTTAGGGTTAGGGTATTGGTCAGGGTTAGGGTTAGGGTTAGGGTAAGGTAAGGGTTAGGGTTAAGGTTAGGGTTATGGTTAGGGTAAGGTTAAGAGTTAGGTTTAGGGTAAGGGTTAGGTTAAGGGTTAGGTTTAGGGTGAGGGTTACGGTTAGGGTTAGGTTTATGGTTAGGGTAAGGATAAGGGCTAGGGTCAAGTTTAGGGTTAGGTTTAGCGTTAGGTTTAATGTTAGGGTTCGAGTGAGGGTAAGTGTAAGGGTTAGGGTTAGGTTTACGGTTAGGGTTAGGGTAAGGTTAAGGGTTAGGGTTAGGGTTAGGGTAAGGGTAAGGTTTAGGGTTAAGTTTAGGGTTAGGGTTAGGTGGGTTTAGGGTTAGCTTAGGGTAAGTGTAAGGGTTAGGGTTAGGATTAGGGTTAAGGTTAGGGTAAGGGTTAGGGTTAGGATAAGGGTTAAGCTTAGGGTTAGGGTTAGGGTTAGGTTTAGGTTTACGGTAAGGGTTAGGTTTAGTGTAAGTGTATGTGTTAGGGTTAGGGTTAATGTTAGAGTTAGCGTTTGGGTAAGGGTAAGGGTTAGGGTTAGGGTTAGGGTTAAGGTAAGCGTTAGTGTTAGGGTTAGGGTTAGGGTTAGGTTTAGGGTAAGTGTTAGGTTTAGGTTTAGGGTAAGGGTAAGGTTTAGGGTTAGGGTTAGGGTTAGTGTTAGGTTAAGGGTAAGGGTTAGGGTTAGGGTTAGGTTTAGGGTTAGGCTTAGGGTTAGGTAAGGGTAAGGGTTCGGATTAGGGTTATGGTAAGGGTTAGGGTTAGGGTTAGGGTTAGGGTTAGGGTAGGGATTTGGGTAAGGGTAAGTGTTAGGTTTAGGGTTAGGATAAGGTAATATTTAGGGGTAGGGTTAGGGTTACGTTTAGGGGTTAGGTTTAGGGCTAGGGTTAGGGTTAGGGTTAGGGTTAGTGTAAGGGTAAGGATTAGGGTTAGGTCTAGGGTTAGGGTTAATGTTAGTGTTAGGTTTACGGTTGTTGTTAGGGTAAGGGCAAGGGTTAGTGTTAGGGTTAGGGTTAACGTTAGGGTTAGAGTTAGGTTTAGGATTAGGGTAAGTGTAAGTGTTAGGGTTAAATTTAGGGTTAGGGTTAGGTTTAGGGTTAAGTTTAGGGGTTCAGGTAATGGTTAGGGTTAGGGTTAGTGTTACGTTTAAGTTTAGGGTTAGGGTTAGTGTTAGGGTTAGGGTAAGAGTAAGGGTTAGGATTAGGTTTAGGGTTAGGGTTAGGGTAAGGGTTAGGTTTGGGGTTAGGGTTAGGTTCAGGGTTATTGTTAGGGTTATGGTTAGGGTAAGGATAAGGGTTAGGGTTAAGGTTAGGTGTAGGGTTGGGTTAGGGTTATGGTTAATGTTATGGGTAGGGCGAGGGTATGTGTAAGTGTTAGGGTTAGGTTTAATGTTAGGGTTCGGGTAAGATTAAGCTTTAGGGTTAGGGTTAGCGTTAGGTTTAGGGTTAGGATTAGGGTTAGGATTAGGTAAGGTTTAGGTTAAGGTTAGGGTTAGGATTAGGGTTAGGTTTAGGTTTAGGGTTAGGGTAAGTGTAAGGGTTAGAGTTCGGATTAGGGTTAGGGTTAAGGTAAGGGTTAGTGTTAGGGTTAGGGTTAGGTTTAGGGTAAGTGTAAGGGTTAGCGTTAGGGTTAGGGTTAGGTTTAGGGTTGGGGTTAAGTTTTGGGTTAGGGTAAGGGTAAGGGTTAGGGTTAGGGTTAGGGTAAGGGTTAGGGTTAAGTTTAGTGTTAGGGTTAGGGTTAGTTTTAGGGTTTCGGTAAGGGTTAGGTTTAGGGTAAGGGTAAGGGTATGTGTTAGGGTTAGGGTAAGGGTTAGGGTTAGGGTTAGCGTTTGGGTAAGGGTAAGGGTTAGCTTTAGGATTAGGGTTAAGGTAAGGGTTAGTCTTAGAGTTAGGGTTAGGTTTAGGGTTAGGGTAAGGATTAGGTTTAGGGTTAGGTTTAGGTTTAGGGTTAGGTTTACGTTTAGGGTTAGGGGTTAGGGTTAGGTTTAGGGTTATGTTTAGGGTTAGGGTTAGGGTAAGGATAAGAGTTAGGGTTAGGGATAGGGTTAAGTTTCGGGTAAGGTTTAGGGTTAGGGTTAGGGTAAGGGTAAGAGTTAGGGTTGGGTTACGGTTAGGGTTAAGTTTAGGGTAAGGGTTAGGGTAAGTGTTAGTGTTAGGGTTAGGTTTAGGTTTAGGATTTGGGTTAGGGTTAGGGTTAGGGTTAGGGTTAGGTTTAGGGTTAGGGTTAGGGTTAGGTTTAGGGTTACGTTTCGGGTTAGGGTAAGGGTTAGGGTTAGTGTTAGTGTGCGGGTTAGGTTTAGGTTAAGGGTTAGGGTTAGGGTTAGGGTAAGGGTAAGGGTTAGGGTTAGGGTTAGGGTTAGGTTTAGTGTTAGGGTTAGGGTTAGGGATGGGGTAAATATATGGGTAGGTTAAGGTTAGGGTTAGGGTTAGGTTTAGGGTTAGGGTTAGGGTTAGGGTAAGGGTAAGGGTTAGGGTTAGGATTAGGGTTAGGTTTAGGGTAAGGGTTAGGGATAGGGTTAGGATTAGGTTTAGGGTTAGTGTTAGGGTAAAGGTAAAGGTTCGGGTTCGGGTTAGGGTTAGGGTTAAGGTTATGGTTAAGGTTAGGGTTTGTCTTAGGGTAAGGGTTAGGGTTAGGGTTAGGGTTAGGTTTAGGGTTAGGGTTAGGGTAAGAGTTAGGTTTAGGTTTAGGGTAAGGGTAAGGGTTATGGTTAGGGTTAGGGTTAAGGTAAGAGTAAGGGTTAGGGTTAGGGTTAGGGTGAGGTTTAGTGTTGGGGTTAAGGTTAGGGTTAGGGTAAGTGTTAGGGTTAGGGTTAAGGTTAGGGTTAGGGTTAGGGTTAGGGTGAGGGTTAAGGTTAGTTTTAAGTTAGGGTTAGGGTTAGGGTTAGGGTTAGGTTTAGGGTGGTGTTAGGGTTAGGGTTAGGCTAGGGTTAGTGTTAGGGTTAGGGTGAGGGTTAAAGTTAGGGTTAGGTTAGGGTTAGGGTTAAGGTTAGGGAAAGGCTAAGGTTAAGGTTAGTGTTAGGGTAAGGATTAGCGTTAGGGTTAGGCTTAGGGTAAGGATTAGGGTTAGGGTTAGGGTTACAGTTAGGGTTAGCGGTTAGGGTTAGGGTTAGGTTTAGGGTTAGGGTTAGCGTAAGGGTAAGAGTTGCGGATGGGTTAGGATTAGGGTTAAGGTTAGGGTTAGGGTTAGGGTAATGGTTAGGGTTAGTATTAGGGTTTGGGTAAGGGTTAGGGTTAGGGGTACGGTAAGGTTTAGGGTTAGGGTAAGTGTAAGGGTTAGGGTTAAATTTAGGGTTAGCGTTAGGTTAAGGGTTAAGGTTAGGGGTTAGGGTAATGGTTAGGGTTAGGGTTAGGGTTAGGGTTATGGTAAGGGTTAGGTTTAGGGTTAGGGTTACGGTAAGGGTAAGTGTTGGGGTTAAGGTTAGGGTTAGGTTTAGGGTTAGGGTTTTGGTTAGGTTTAGGGATAGGATTAGGGTTAGGGTAAGGGTAAGGGTTAGGGTTAGATTAGGGTTAGGGTAAGGGTTAGGGTTAGGGTTAGGGTTAGGTTTAGGGTTAGGGTTAGGGTTAGGGTAAGGGTAAGGTTTAAGGTTAACGTGAGAGTTAGGGTTAGGGTTAGTATTACGGTTAGGGTAAGTGTAATGGTTAGGGTTAGGGTTAGGTTTATTGTTAGGTTTAGGGTTGGGTTAGGGGAAGGGGAAGGGTTAGGGTTAGGGTTAGCCTTAGGTTTCGGGTTAGGTTTAGGGTTGGGTTAGGGGTTAGGGTTAGGGTTAGGGTTATGGGAAGGGTAAGGGTTAGGGTTAGGTTAGGGTTAGGGTTACGGTTAGGTTTAGGGTTAGGTTTAGGGTTGGGTTAGGGGTTAGGGTTAGGGTTAGGTTTAGGGGTTAGGGTTAGGGTTAGGATTAGGGTTAGGGTAAGGGTTAGGGTTAGGGTTAGGGTTAGGGTTAGGGTTAGGTTTAGGGTTAGGTTTAGGGTTGGGTTAGGGGTTAGGGTTAGGGTTAAGGTTAGGGTTAGGGTATTGGTCAGGGTTAGGGTTAGGGTTAGGGTAAGGTAAGGGTTAGGGTTAAGGTTAGGGTTAGGGTTAGGGTAGGTTAAGAGTTAGGTTTAGGGTAAGGGTTAGGGTAAGGGTTAGGTTTAGGGTGAGGGTTAGGGTTAGGGTTAGGGTTAGGGTTAGGGTTATGGTTAGGGTAAGTATAAGGGCTAGGGTTAAGGTTAGGGTTAGGTTTAGGGTTAGGTTTAATGTTAGGGTTCGAGTGAGGGTAAGTGTAAGGTTTAGGGTTAGGTTTACGGTTAGGGTTAGGGGAAGGTTAAGGGTTAGGGTTAGGGTTAGGTTTAGGGTTAGGGTAAGGGTAAGGTTTAGGGTTAAGTTTAGGGTTAGGGTTAGGTTTGGGTTTAGGGTTAGCTTAGTGTAAGTGTAAGGGTTAGGGTTAGGATTAGGGTTAGGTTTAGGGTAAGGGTTAGGGTTAGTATAAGGGTTAAGCTTAGGGTTAGGGTTAGGGTTAGGTTTAGGTTTACGGCAAGGGTTAGGGTTAGGTTTAGTGTAAGTGTATGTGTTAGGGTTAGGGTTAATGTTAGGGTTAGCGTTTGGGTAAGGGTAAGGGTTAGGGTTAGGGTTAGGGTTAAGGTAAGCGTTAGTGTTAGGGTTAGGGTTAGGGTTAGGTTTAGGGTAAGTGTTAGGTTTAGGTTTAGGGTAAGGGTAAGGTTTAGGGTTAGGGTTAGGGTTAGTGTTAGGGTAAGGGTAAGGGTTAGGGTTAGGGTTAGGTTTAGGGTTATGTTTAGGGTTAGGTAAGGGTAAGGGTTCGGATTAGGGTTATGGTAAGGGTTAGGGTTAGGGTTAGGGTTAGGGTTAGGGTAGGGATTAGGGTAAGGGTAAGTGTTAGGTTTAGGGTTAGGATAAGGTAAGGGTTAGGGGTAGGGTTAGGGTTAGGTTTAGGAGTTAGGTTTAGGGCTAGGGTTAGGTTTAGGGTTAGGGTTAGTGTAAGGGTAAGGATTAGGGTTAGGTTTAGGGTTAGGGTTAGTGTTAGTGTTAGGTTTACGGTTGTTGTTAGGGTAAGGGCAAGGGTTAGTGTTAGGGTTAGGGTTAACGTTAGGGTTAGAGTTAGGTTTAGGATTAGGGTAAGTGTAATGGTTAGGGTTAAATTTAGGGTTAGGGTTAGGTTCAGGGTTAAGGTTAGGGGTTCGGGGTTAGGGTTAGGGTTAGGGTTAGGGTTAGGGTAAGAGTAAGGGTTAGGATTAGGTTTAGGGTTAGGGTTAGGGTAAGGGTTAGGTTTGGGGTTAGGGTTAGGTTCAGGGTTATTGTTAGGGTTATGGTTAGGGTAAGGATAAGGGTTAGGGTTAAGGTTAGGTTTAGGGTTGGGTTAGGGTTAGGGTTAATGTTATGGGTAAGGATAAGGGTTAGGGTTTAGGTTAGGGTTAGGGTTAGGGTTAGGGTGAGGGTTAGGTTTAGGGTTAGAGTTAGGTTTAGGGTTAGGGTTAGGGTTATGGGTATGGTAAGGATAAGGGTTAGGGTGAAGGTTAGGGTTAGGGTTAATATTAGGGTTCGGGTGAGGGTAAGTGTAAGGTTATGGTTAGGTTTACGGTTAGGGTTAGGGTAAGGTTAAGGGTTAGGGTTAGGTTTAGGGTTAGGTTTAGAGTTAGGGTTATTGTAAGGTTAAGGGTTAGGATTAGGGTTAGGGTTAGGGTAAGGGTAAGAGTTAGCGTTAGGGTTAGGTTTAGGTTTATTTTTGGGGTTAAGTTTAGGGTTAGGGTTAGGGTAAGGGTAAGGGTTATGGTTAGTGTTAGTGTTAGTGTTAGGGTTAGGTTTAAGGTTAGGGTTAGGGTTAGGGTAAGGGTAAGGGTATGTTTTAGGGTTAGGGTTAGGGTTAGGGTTAGCGTTTGGGTAAGGGTAAGGGTTAGGGTTATGGTTAGGGTTAGGGTTAGGGTTAGGGTAAGTGTTAAGGTTAGTGTTTAGGTGCGGGTTAGGATTAGAGTAAGGGTTAGGGTTAGGGTTAGGGTTAAGATAAGGGTAAGGGTTAGGGTTAGGGTTAGAATCAGGGTTAGGGTTAGTGATAGGTTTAGGGTAGCGTTATGGTTAGTGTTAGGGTTAGGGTTAGGGTAAGTGTTAGGGTTAGTGTTTAGGTGAGGGTTAGGATTAGAGTAAGGGTTAGGGTTAGGGTTAGGGTTAGGGTTAGGGTTAGGGTAAGGGTTAGGGTTAGGGATAAGGTAAGGGTAAGGTTTAGGGTTAGGGTTAGTTTTAGTGTAAGGGGTAGGGTTAGGTTTAGGGTGAGGGTTAGGTTTAATTTTAGGGTGGGGTAAGGTTTAGGGTTAGGGTTAGCGGTTAGGGTTAGGGTTAGGTGTTAGGGGTTAGGGTTAGGATTAGGGTTAGGGTAAGGGTTAGGGTTAGCGGTTAGGTTTAGTGTTATGTTTAGGTTAAGTGTTAGGGTTAGATTTAGGGTTAGGGTGAGGATAAGTGTTAGGGTTAGGGTTAGGTTAGAATTAGTGTTAGGGAAAGTGTAAGGTTAAGCTTAGTGTTAGGGTAAGGATTACTGTTAGGGTTAGGGTTAGTGTAAGGGTTAGGGTTAGGGTTAGGGTTACGGTTAGGGATTGGGGTTAGGGTTAGGGTTAGGGTTAGGGTTAGGGTTAGGGTAAGGATAAGAGTTAGTGTTAGGGATAGGATCAGGCTTAGGGTTATTTTTAGTGTTAGAGTTAGCGAAAGGGTGAGAGTTGCGGTTGGGTTAGGATTAGGGTTAAGGTTAGGGTTAGCGTTAGGGTAAGGGTAAGGGTTAGGGTTAGGGATAAGGTTAGGGTTAGGATAATGTTTACGGTTAGTGGTAGGGTTAGGGTTAGGGTAAGGGTAAGGGTTAGGGTTAAGGTTAGGGTTAGGGTTAGGGTTAGGGTAAGGGTAAGAGTTAGGGTTAGGTTTAGGGTTAGGGTTAGGGTAAGGGTTAGGTTTAGGGTTAGGGTTAGGTTTAGGGTAAGGGTTAGGGTTATGGTTAGGGTTAAGATTAGGGTTAGGGTTAGTGTTAGGCTTAATGTTAAGGATAGGGTGAGGGTAAGTGTAAGGATTAGCGTTAGGTATACGGTTAGGGTTAGGGTAAGGTTAAGGGTAAGTGTTAGGTTTAGGTTTAGGTTTATGGTTAGGGTTAGGATAAGGGTAAGGTTTAGGGTTAACATTAGGGTTAGGGTTAGGGTTAGGTTTAGGTTTAGGTTTAGGGTAAGTGTAAGGGTTAGGGTTAGGATTAGGGTTAGGTTTAGGGTAAGGGTTAGGGTTAGGGTTAGGGTTAGGGTTAGGATAAGGGTAAGGGTTAGCGTTAGGGTTAGGGTTATGTTAAGGGTTGTGGTTAAGGTTAGGGTTATGGTTAGGGTAAGGGTAAGGTTAAGGGTTAGGGTTAGGGTTAGTGTTAGGGTTAGGGTTAGGTTTAGGGTTACGATAAGTGTTTGGGTTAGGGTTAGGGTAAGGGTATGTGTTAGGGTTAGGGTTAGAGTTAGGGTTAGGTTTAGGGTTAGCGTTTGGGGAAGGTTAAGGGTTAGTGTTAGGTTTAAGGTAAGCGTTAGGTTTAGGGTTAGGGTTAGGTTTAGGGTTAGGTTTAGGGTAAGGTTTAGTGTTAGGTTTAGGGTTAGGTTGAGGATAAGGGTAAGGTTTAGGGTTAGGGTTAGGGTTAGGGTTAGGCTAAGGGTAAAGGTTAGGGTTAGGGTTAGGTTAAGTTTAGGGTTAGGGTTAGGGTTAGGTTAGTGTTACGGTAAGGGTAAGGGTTAGCGTTAAGGTTAGGGTTAGGTTTAGGTTTGGGTTTAAGGTTAAGTTTAGGGTTAGGGTAAGCGTAAGGGTTAGGGTTAGGGTTAGGGTAAGGGTTAGGGTTAGGGTTAGTGTTAGGGTTAAGGTTAGGTTTAGGGTAACGGTAAGGGTAGGGGTAGGGTTAGGGTAAGGGTTTGTGTTAGGTTTAGGGTTGGGCTTAGGGTTAGGGTTAGGTTTAGGGTAAGGTTTATGGTTAGGTTTAGGGTAAGGGTAAGCATTAGGGTTAGGGTTAGGGTAAGGCTAAGGGTTAGGGTTAGGGTTAGCGTTAGGGTAGGGGTTAGGGTAAGAGTAAGTGTTAGGGTTACGGTTAGGGTTAGGATAACTGTAAGGGTTAGGGTTAAGGTTAGGGTTAGGGTTAGGGGATAGGGTTAGGGTTAGGGTTAGGTTTAGGGTTAGGGTTAGGGTAAGGGTCAGGGTTAGGTTTAGGGTTAGGGTTAGCTTTAGAGTTAGGGTTAGGGTTAATGTTAGGGTTAGGGTGATGGTAAGTGTAACGGTTAGGTTTAAGTTTAGGGTTAGGGTTACGGTAAGGGTAAGTGTTGGGGTTAAGGTTAGGGTTAGGTTTAGGGTTAGGGTTATGGTTAGGTTTAGGGATAGGCTTAGGGTTAGGGTAAGGGTAAGGGCTAGGCTTAGGATTAGGTTTAGGGTAAGGGTTAGGGTTAGGGTTAGGGTTAGTTTTAGGGTTAGGGTTAGGGTTAGGTAAGGGTAAGGTTTAAGGTTAACGTGAGAGTTAGGGTTAGGGTTAGTATTAGGGTTAGGGTAAGTGTAATGGTTAGGGTTAGAGTTAGGTTTAGGGTTAGGTTTAGGGTTGGGTTAGTGAAAGGGTAAGGGTTAGGGTTAGGGTTAGGGTTGGGGTTAGGTTTCGGGTTAGGTTTAGGGTTGGGCTAGGGGTTAGGGTTAGGGTTAGGGTTAGGGTTAGGGTTAGGGGAAGGGTAAGGGTTAGGGTTAGGGTTAGGGTTACGGTTAGGTTTAGGGTTAGGTTTAGGGTTGGGTTAGAGGTTAGGGTTAGGGTTAGGGTTAGGGGTTAGGGTTAGGGTTAGGTTTAGGATTAGGGTTAGGGTAAGGGTTAGGGTTAGGGTTAGGGTTAGTGTTACGGTTAGGTTTAGGGTTAGGTTTAGGGTTGGGTTAGGGGTTAGGGTTAGGGTTAGGGTTAGGGGTTAGGGTTAGGGTTAGGGTTAGGGTTAGGGTTAGGATTATGGTTAGGGTAAGGGTTAGGGTTAGGGTATTGGTCAGGGTTAGGGTTAGGGTTAGGGTAAGGTAAGGGTTAGGGTTAAGGTTAGGGTTATGGTTAGGGTAAGGTTAAGAGTTAGGTTTAGGGTAAGGGTTAGGTTAAGGGTTAGGTTTAGGGTGAGGGTTAGGGTTAGGGTTAGGTTTATGGTTAGGGTAAGGATAAGGGCTAGGGTCAAGTTTAGGGTTAGGTTTAGCGTTAGGTTTAATGTTAGGGTTCGAGTGAGGGTAAGTGTAAGGGTTAGGGTTAGGTTTACGGTTAGGGTTAGGGTAAGGTTAAGGGTTAGGGTTAGGGTTAGGGTAAGGGTAAGGTTTAGGGTTAAGTTTAGGGTTAGGGTTAGGTGGGTTTAGGGTTAGCTTAGGGTAAGTGTAAGGGTTAGGGTTAGGATTAGGGTTAAGGTTAGGGTAAGGGTTAGGGTTAGGATAAGGGTTAAGCTTAGGGTTAGGGTTAGGGTTAGGTTTAGGTTTACGGTAAGGGTTAGGTTTAGTGTAAGTGTATGTGTTAGGGTTAGGGTTAATGTTAGAGTTAGCGTTTGGGTAAGGGTAAGGGTTAGGGTTAGGGTTAGGGTTAAGGTAAGCGTTAGTGTTAGGGTTAGGGTTAGGGTTAGGTTTAGGGTAAGTGTTAGGTTTAGGTTTAGGGTAAGGGTAAGGTTTAGGGTTAGGGTTAGGGTTAGTGTTAGGTTAAGGGTAAGGGTTAGGGTTAGGGTTAGGTTTAGGGTTAGGCTTAGGGTTAGGTAAGGGTAAGGGTTCGGATTAGGGTTATGGTAAGGGTTAGGGTTAGGGTTAGGGTTAGGGTTAGGGTAGGGATTTGGGTAAGGGTAAGTGTTAGGTTTAGGGTTAGGATAAGGTAATGTTTAGGGGTAGGGTTAGGGTTACGTTTAGGGGTTAGGTTTAGGGCTAGGGTTAGGGTTAGGGTTAGGGTTAGTGTAAGGGTAAGGATTAGGGTTAGGTCTAGGGTTAGGGTTAATGTTAGTGTTAGGTTTACGGTTGTTGTTAGGGTAAGGGCAAGGGTTAGTGTTAGGGTTAGGGTTAACGTTAGGGTTAGAGTTAGGTTTAGGATTAGGGTAAGTGTAAGTGTTAGGGTTAAATTTAGGGTTAGGGTTAGGTTTAGGGTTAAGTTTAGGGGTTCAGGTAATGGTTAGGGTTAGGGTTAGTGTTACGTTTAAGTTTAGGGTTAGGGTTAGTGTTAGGGTTAGGGTAAGAGTAAGGGTTAGGATTAGGTTTAGGGTTAGGGTTAGGGTAAGGGTTAGGTTTGGGGTTAGGGTTAGGTTCAGGGTTATTGTTAGGGTTATGGTTAGGGTAAGGATAAGGGTTAGGGTTAAGGTTAGGTGTAGGGTTGGGTTAGGGTTATGGTTAATGTTATGGGTAGGGCGAGGGTAAGTGTAAGTGTTAGGGTTAGGTTTAATGTTAGGGTTCGGGTAAGATTAAGCTTTAGGGTTAGGGTTAGCGTTAGGTTTAGGGTTAGGATTAGGGTTAGGATTAGGTAAGGTTTAGGTTAAGGTTAGGGTTAGGATTAGGGTTAGGTTTAGGTTTAGGGTTAGGGTAAGTGTAAGGGTTAGAGTTCGGATTAGGGTTAGGGTTAAGGTAAGGGTTAGTGTTAGGGTTAGGGTTAGGTTTAGGGTAAGTGTAAGGGTTAGCGTTAGGGTTAGGGTTAGGTTTAGGGTTGGGGTTAAGTTTTGGGTTAGGGTAAGGGTAAGGGTTAGGGTTAGGGTTAGGGTAAGGGTTAGGGTTAAGTTTAGTGTTAGGGTTAGGGTTAGTTTTAGGGTTTCGGTAAGGGTTAGGTTTAGGGTAAGGGTAAGGGTATGTGTTAGGGTTAGGGTAAGGGTTAGGGTTAGGGTTAGCGTTTGGGTAAGGGTAAGGGTTAGCTTTAGGATTAGGGTTAAGGTAAGGGTTAGTCTTAGAGTTAGGGTTAGGTTTAGGGTTAGGGTAAGGATTAGGTTTAGGGTTAGGTTTAGGTTTAGGGTTAGGTTTACGTTTAGGGTTAGGGGTTAGGGTTAGGTTTAGGGTTATGTTTAGGGTTAGGGTTAGGGTAAGGATAAGAGTTAGGGTTAGGGATAGGGTTAAGTTTCGGGTAAGGTTTAGGGTTAGGGTTAGGGTAAGGGTAAGAGTTAGGGTTGGGTTACGGTTAGGGTTAAGTTTAGGGTAATGGTTAGGGTAAGTGTTAGTGTTAGGGTTAGGTTTAGGTTTAGGATTTGGGTTAGGGTTAGGGTTAGGGTTAGGGTTAGGTTTAGGGTTAGGGTTAGGGTTAGGTTTAGGGTTACGTTTCGGGTTAGGGTAAGGGTTAGGGTTAGTGTTAGTGTGCGGGTTAGGTTTAGGTTAAGGGTTAGGGTTAGGGTTAGGGTAAGGGTAAGGGTTAGGGTTAGGGTTAGGGTTAGGTTTAGTGTTAGGGTTAGGGTTAGGGATGGGGTAAATATATGGGTAGGTTAAGGTTAGGGTTAGGGTTAGGTTTAGGGTTAGGGTTAGGGTTAGGGTAAGGGTAAGGGTTAGGGTTAGGATTAGGGTTAGGTTTAGGGTAAGGGTTAGGGATAGGGTTAGGATTAGGTTTAGGGTTAGTGTTAGGGTAAAGGTAAAGGTTCGGGTTCGGGTTAGGGTTAGGGTTAAGGTTATGGTTAAGGTTAGGGTTTGTCTTAGGGTAAGGGTTAGGGTTAGGGTTAGGGTTAGGTTTAGGGTTAGGGTTAGGGTAAGAGTTAGGTTTAGGTTTAGGGTAAGGGTAAGGGTTATGGTTAGGGTTAGGGTTAAGGTAAGAGTAAGGGTTAGGGTTAGGGTTAGGGTGAGGTTTAGTGTTGGGGTTAAGGTTAGGGTTAGGGTAAGTGTTAGGGTTAGGGTTAAGGTTAGGGTTAGGGTTAGGGTTAGGGTGAGGGTTAAGGTTAGTTTTAAGTTAGGGTTAGGGTTAGGGTTAGGGTTAGGTTTAGGGTGGTGTTAGGGTTAGGGTTAGGCTAGGGTTAGTGTTAGGGTTAGGGTGAGGGTTAAAGTTAGGGTTAGGTTAGGGTTAGGGTTAAGGTTAGGGAAAGGCTAAGGTTAAGGTTAGTGTTAGGGTAAGGATTAGCGTTAGGGTTAGGCTTAGGGTAAGGATTAGGGTTAGGGTTAGGGTTACAGTTAGGGTTAGCGGTTAGGGTTAGGGTTAGGTTTAGGGTTAGGGTTAGCGTAAGGGTAAGAGTTGCGGATGGGTTAGGATTAGGGTTAAGGTTAGGGTTAGGGTTAGGGTAATGGTTAGGGTTAGTATTAGGGTTTGGGTAAGGGTTAGGGTTAGGGGTACGGTAAGGTTTAGGGTTAGGGTAAGTGTAAGGGTTAGGGTTAAATTTAGGGTTAGCGTTAGGTTAAGGGTTAAGGTTAGGGGTTAGGGTAATGGTTAGGGTTAGGGTTAGGGTTAGGGTTATGGTAAGGGTTAGGTTTAGGGTTAGGGTTACGGTAAGGGTAAGTGTTGGGGTTAAGGTTAGGGTTAGGTTTAGGGTTAGGGTTTTGGTTAGGTTTAGGGATAGGATTAGGGTTAGGGTAAGGGTAAGGGTTAGGGTTAGATTAGGGTTAGGGTAAGGGTTAGGGTTAGGGTTAGGGTTAGGTTTAGGGTTAGGGTTAGGGTTAGGGTAAGGGTAAGGTTTAAGGTTAACGTGAGAGTTAGGGTTAGGGTTAGTATTACGGTTAGGGTAAGTGTAATGGTTAGGGTTAGGGTTAGGTTTATTGTTAGGTTTAGGGTTGGGTTAGGGGAAGGGGAAGGGTTAGGGTTAGGGTTAGCCTTAGGTTTCGGGTTAGGTTTAGGGTTGGGTTAGGGGTTAGGGTTAGGGTTAGGGTTATGGGAAGGGTAAGGGTTAGGGTTAGGTTAGGGTTAGGGTTACGGTTAGGTTTAGGGTTAGGTTTAGGGTTGGGTTAGGGGTTAGGGTTAGGGTTAGGTTTAGGGGTTAGGGTTAGGGTTAGGATTAGGGTTAGGGTAAGGGTTAGGGTTAGGGTTAGGGTTAGGGTTAGGGTTAGGTTTAGGGTTAGGTTTAGGGTTGGGTTAGGGGTTAGGGTTAGGGTTAAGGTTAGGGTTAGGGTATTGGTCAGGGTTAGGGTTAGGGTTAGGGTAAGGTAAGGGTTAGGGTTAAGGTTAGGGTTAGGGTTAGGGTAGGTTAAGAGTTAGGTTTAGGGTAAGGGTTAGGGTAAGGGTTAGGTTTAGGGTGAGGGTTAGGGTTAGGGTTAGGGTTAGGGTTAGGGTTATGGTTAGGGTAAGTATAAGGGCTAGGGTTAAGGTTAGGGTTAGGTTTAGGGTTAGGTTTAATGTTAGGGTTCGAGTGAGGGTAAGTGTAAGGTTTAGGGTTAGGTTTACGGTTAGGGTTAGGGGAAGGTTAAGGGTTAGGGTTAGGGTTAGGTTTAGGGTTAGGGTAAGGGTAAGGTTTAGGGTTAAGTTTAGGGTTAGGGTTAGGTTTGGGTTTAGGGTTAGCTTAGTGTAAGTGTAAGGGTTAGGGTTAGGATTAGGGTTAGGTTTAGGGTAAGGGTTAGGGTTAGTATAAGGGTTAAGCTTAGGGTTAGGGTTAGGGTTAGGTTTAGGTTTACGGCAAGGGTTAGGGTTAGGTTTAGTGTAAGTGTATGTGTTAGGGTTAGGGTTAATGTTAGGGTTAGCGTTTGGGTAAGGGTAAGGGTTAGGGTTAGGGTTAGGGTTAAGGTAAGCGTTAGTGTTAGGGTTAGGGTTAGGGTTAGGTTTAGGGTAAGTGTTAGGTTTAGGTTTAGGGTAAGGGTAAGGTTTAGGGTTAGGGTTAGGGTTAGTGTTAGGGTAAGGGTAAGGGTTAGGGTTAGGGTTAGGTTTAGGGTTATGTTTAGGGTTAGGTAAGGGTAAGGGTTCGGATTAGGGTTATGGTAAGGGTTAGGGTTAGGGTTAGGGTTAGGGTTAGGGTAGGGATTAGGGTAAGGGTAAGTGTTAGGTTTAGGGTTAGGATAAGGTAAGGGTTAGGGGTAGGGTTAGGGTTAGGTTTAGGAGTTAGGTTTAGGGCTAGGGTTAGGTTTAGGGTTAGGGTTAGTGTAAGGGTAAGGATTAGGGTTAGGTTTAGGGTTAGGGTTAGTGTTAGTGTTAGGTTTACGGTTGTTGTTAGGGTAAGGGCAAGGGTTAGTGTTAGGGTTAGGGTTAACGTTAGGGTTAGAGTTAGGTTTAGGATTAGGGTAAGTGTAATGGTTAGGGTTAAATTTAGGGTTAGGGTTAGGTTCAGGGTTAAGGTTAGGGGTTCGGGGTTAGGGTTAGGGTTAGGGTTAGGGTTAGGGTAAGAGTAAGGGTTAGGATTAGGTTTAGGGTTAGGGTTAGGGTAAGGGTTAGGTTTGGGGTTAGGGTTAGGTTCAGGGTTATTGTTAGGGTTATGGTTAGGGTAAGGATAAGGGTTAGGGTTAAGGTTAGGTTTAGGGTTGGGTTAGGGTTAGGGTTAATGTTATGGGTAAGGATAAGGGTTAGGGTTTAGGTTAGGGTTAGGGTTAGGGTTAGGGTGAGGGTTAGGTTTAGGGTTAGAGTTAGGTTTAGGGTTAGGGTTAGGGTTATGGGTATGGTAAGGATAAGGGTTAGGGTGAAGGTTAGGGTTAGGGTTAATATTAGGGTTCGGGTGAGGGTAAGTGTAAGGTTATGGTTAGGTTTACGGTTAGGGTTAGGGTAAGGTTAAGGGTTAGGGTTAGGTTTAGGGTTAGGTTTAGAGTTAGGGTTATTGTAAGGTTAAGGGTTAGGATTAGGGTTAGGGTTAGGGTAAGGGTAAGAGTTAGCGTTAGGGTTAGGTTTAGGTTTATTTTTGGGGTTAAGTTTAGGGTTAGGGTTAGGGTAAGGGTAAGGGTTATGGTTAGTGTTAGTGTTAGTGTTAGGGTTAGGTTTAAGGTTAGGGTTAGGGTTAGGGTAAGGGTAAGGGTATGTTTTAGGGTTAGGGTTAGGGTTAGGGTTAGCGTTTGGGTAAGGGTAAGGGTTAGGGTTATGGTTAGGGTTAGGGTTAGGGTTAGGGTAAGTGTTAAGGTTAGTGTTTAGGTGCGGGTTAGGATTAGAGTAAGGGTTAGGGTTAGGGTTAGGGTTAAGATAAGGGTAAGGGTTAGGGTTAGGGTTAGAATCAGGGTTAGGGTTAGTGATAGGTTTAGGGTAGCGTTATGGTTAGTGTTAGGGTTAGGGTTAGGGTAAGTGTTAGGGTTAGTGTTTAGGTGAGGGTTAGGATTAGAGTAAGGGTTAGGGTTAGGGTTAGGGTTAGGGTTAGGGTTAGGGTAAGGGTTAGGGTTAGGGATAAGGTAAGGGTAAGGTTTAGGGTTAGGGTTAGTTTTAGTGTAAGGGGTAGGGTTAGGTTTAGGGTGAGGGTTAGGTTTAATTTTAGGGTGGGGTAAGGTTTAGGGTTAGGGTTAGCGGTTAGGGTTAGGGTTAGGTGTTAGGGGTTAGGGTTAGGATTAGGGTTAGGGTAAGGGTTAGGGTTAGCGGTTAGGTTTAGTGTTATGTTTAGGTTAAGTGTTAGGGTTAGATTTAGGGTTAGGGTGAGGATAAGTGTTAGGGTTAGGGTTAGGTTAGAATTAGTGTTAGGGAAAGTGTAAGGTTAAGCTTAGTGTTAGGGTAAGGATTACTGTTAGGGTTAGGGTTAGTGTAAGGGTTAGGGTTAGGGTTAGGGTTACGGTTAGGGATTGGGGTTAGGGTTAGGGTTAGGGTTAGGGTTAGGGTTAGGGTAAGGATAAGAGTTAGTGTTAGGGATAGGATCAGGCTTAGGGTTATTTTTAGTGTTAGAGTTAGCGAAAGGGTGAGAGTTGCGGTTGGGTTAGGATTAGGGTTAAGGTTAGGGTTAGCGTTAGGGTAAGGGTAAGGGTTAGGGTTAGGGATAAGGTTAGGGTTAGGATAATGTTTACGGTTAGTGGTAGGGTTAGGGTTAGGGTAAGGGTAAGGGTTAGGGTTAAGGTTAGGGTTAGGGTTAGGGTAAGGGTAAGAGTTAGGGTTAGGTTTAGGGTTAGGGTTAGGGTAAGGGTTAGGTTTAGGGTTAGGGTTAGGTTTAGGGTAAGGGTTAGGGTTATGGTTAGGGTTAAGATTAGGGTTAGGGTTAGTGTTAGGCTTAATGTTAAGGATAGGGTGAGGGTAAGTGTAAGGATTAGCGTTAGGTATACGGTTAGGGTTAGGGTAAGGTTAAGGGTAAGTGTTAGGTTTAGGTTTAGGTTTATGGTTAGGGTTAGGATAAGGGTAAGGTTTAGGGTTAACATTAGGGTTAGGGTTAGGGTTAGGTTTAGGTTTAGGTTTAGGGTAAGTGTAAGGGTTAGGGTTAGGATTAGGGTTAGGTTTAGGGTAAGGGTTAGGGTTAGGGTTAGGGTTAGGGTTAGGATAAGGGTAAGGGTTAGCGTTAGGGTTAGGGTTATGTTAAGGGTTGTGGTTAAGGTTAGGGTTATGGTTAGGGTAAGGGTAAGGTTAAGGGTTAGGGTTAGGGTTAGTGTTAGGGTTAGGGTTAGGTTTAGGGTTACGATAAGTGTTTGGGTTAGGGTTAGGGTAAGGGTATGTGTTAGGGTTAGGGTTAGAGTTAGGGTTAGGTTTAGGGTTAGCGTTTGGGGAAGGTTAAGGGTTAGTGTTAGGTTTAAGGTAAGCGTTAGGTTTAGGGTTAGGGTTAGGTTTAGGGTTAGGTTTAGGGTAAGGTTTAGTGTTAGGTTTAGGGTTAGGTTGAGGATAAGGGTAAGGTTTAGGGTTAGGGTTAGGGTTAGGGTTAGGCTAAGGGTAAAGGTTAGGGTTAGGGTTAGGTTAAGTTTAGGGTTAGGGTTAGGGTTAGGTTAGTGTTACGGTAAGGGTAAGGGTTAGCGTTAAGGTTAGGGTTAGGTTTAGGTTTGGGTTTAAGGTTAAGTTTAGGGTTAGGGTAAGCGTAAGGGTTAGGGTTAGGGTTAGGGTAAGGGTTAGGGTTAGGGTTAGTGTTAGGGTTAAGGTTAGGTTTAGGGTAACGGTAAGGGTAGGGGTAGGGTTAGGGTAAGGGTTTGTGTTAGGTTTAGGGTTGGGCTTAGGGTTAGGGTTAGGTTTAGGGTAAGGTTTATGGTTAGGTTTAGGGTAAGGGTAAGCATTAGGGTTAGGGTTAGGGTAAGGCTAAGGGTTAGGGTTAGGGTTAGCGTTAGGGTAGGGGTTAGGGTAAGAGTAAGTGTTAGGGTTACGGTTAGGGTTAGGATAACTGTAAGGGTTAGGGTTAAGGTTAGGGTTAGGGTTAGGGGATAGGGTTAGGGTTAGGGTTAGGTTTAGGGTTAGGGTTAGGGTAAGGGTCAGGGTTAGGTTTAGGGTTAGGGTTAGCTTTAGAGTTAGGGTTAGGGTTAATGTTAGGGTTAGGGTGATGGTAAGTGTAACGGTTAGGTTTAAGTTTAGGGTTAGGGTTACGGTAAGGGTAAGTGTTGGGGTTAAGGTTAGGGTTAGGTTTAGGGTTAGGGTTATGGTTAGGTTTTGGGATAGGCTTAGGGTTAGGGTAAGGGTAAGGGCTAGGCTTAGGATTAGGTTTAGGGTAAGGGTTAGGGTTAGGGTTAGGGTTAGTTTTAGGGTTAGGGTTAGGGTTAGGTAAGGGTAAGGTTTAAGGTTAACGTGAGAGTTAGGGTTAGGGTTAGTATTAGGGTTAGGGTAAGTGTAATGGTTAGGGTTAGAGTTAGGTTTAGGGTTAGGTTTAGGGTTGGGTTAGTGAAAGGGTAAGGGTTAGGGTTAGGGTTAGGGTTGGGGTTAGGTTTCGGGTTAGGTTTAGGGTTGGGCTAGGGGTTAGGGTTAGGGTTAGGGTTAGGGTTAGGGTTAGGGGAAGGGTAAGGGTTAGGGTTAGGGTTAGGGTTACGGTTAGGTTTAGGGTTAGGTTTAGGGTTGGGTTAGAGGTTAGGGTTAGGGTTAGGGTTAGGGGTTAGGGTTAGGGTTAGGTTTAGGATTAGGGTTAGGGTAAGGGTTAGGGTTAGGGTTAGGGTTAGTGTTACGGTTAGGTTTAGGGTTAGGTTTAGGGTTGGGTTAGGGGTTAGGGTTAGGGTTAGGGTTAGGGGTTAGGGTTAGGGTTAGGGTTAGGGTTAGGGTTAGGATTATGGTTAGGGTAAGGGTTAGGGTTAGGGTATTGGTCAGGGTTAGGGTTAGGGTTAGGGTAAGGTAAGGGTTAGGGTTAAGGTTAGGGTTATGGTTAGGGTAAGGTTAAGAGTTAGGTTTAGGGTAAGGGTTAGGTTAAGGGTTAGGTTTAGGGTGAGGGTTAGGGTTAGGGTTAGGTTTATGGTTAGGGTAAGGATAAGGGCTAGGGTCAAGTTTAGGGTTAGGTTTAGCGTTAGGTTTAATGTTAGGGTTCGAGTGAGGGTAAGTGTAAGGGTTAGGGTTAGGTTTACGGTTAGGGTTAGGGTAAGGTTAAGGGTTAGGGTTAGGGTTAGGGTAAGGGTAAGGTTTAGGGTTAAGTTTAGGGTTAGGGTTAGGTGGGTTTAGGGTTAGCTTAGGGTAAGTGTAAGGGTTAGGGTTAGGATTAGGGTTAAGGTTAGGGTAAGGGTTAGGGTTAGGATAAGGGTTAAGCTTAGGGTTAGGGTTAGGGTTAGGTTTAGGTTTACGGTAAGGGTTAGGTTTAGTGTAAGTGTATGTGTTAGGGTTAGGGTTAATGTTAGAGTTAGCGTTTGGGTAAGGGTAAGGGTTAGGGTTAGGGTTAGGGTTAAGGTAAGCGTTAGTGTTAGGGTTAGGGTTAGGGTTAGGTTTAGGGTAAGTGTTAGGTTTAGGTTTAGGGTAAGGGTAAGGTTTAGGGTTAGGGTTAGGGTTAGTGTTAGGTTAAGGGTAAGGGTTAGGGTTAGGGTTAGGTTTAGGGTTAGGCTTAGGGTTAGGTAAGGGTAAGGGTTCGGATTAGGGTTATGGTAAGGGTTAGGGTTAGGGTTAGGGTTAGGGTTAGGGTAGGGATTTGGGTAAGGGTAAGTGTTAGGTTTAGGGTTAGGATAAGGTAATGTTTAGGGGTAGGGTTAGGGTTACGTTTAGGGGTTAGGTTTAGGGCTAGGGTTAGGGTTAGGGTTAGGGTTAGTGTAAGGGTAAGGATTAGGGTTAGGTCTAGGGTTAGGGTTAATGTTAGTGTTAGGTTTACGGTTGTTGTTAGGGTAAGGGCAAGGGTTAGTGTTAGGGTTAGGGTTAACGTTAGGGTTAGAGTTAGGTTTAGGATTAGGGTAAGTGTAAGTGTTAGGGTTAAATTTAGGGTTAGGGTTAGGTTTAGGGTTAAGTTTAGGGGTTCAGGTAATGGTTAGGGTTAGGGTTAGTGTTACGTTTAAGTTTAGGGTTAGGGTTAGTGTTAGGGTTAGGGTAAGAGTAAGGGTTAGGATTAGGTTTAGGGTTAGGGTTAGGGTAAGGGTTAGGTTTGGGGTTAGGGTTAGGTTCAGGGTTATTGTTAGGGTTATGGTTAGGGTAAGGATAAGGGTTAGGGTTAAGGTTAGGTGTAGGGTTGGGTTAGGGTTATGGTTAATGTTATGGGTAGGGCGAGGGTAAGTGTAAGTGTTAGGGTTAGGTTTAATGTTAGGGTTCGGGTAAGATTAAGCTTTAGGGTTAGGGTTAGCGTTAGGTTTAGGGTTAGGATTAGGGTTAGGATTAGGTAAGGTTTAGGTTAAGGTTAGGGTTAGGATTAGGGTTAGGTTTAGGTTTAGGGTTAGGGTAAGTGTAAGGGTTAGAGTTCGGATTAGGGTTAGGGTTAAGGTAAGGGTTAGTGTTAGGGTTAGGGTTAGGTTTAGGGTAAGTGTAAGGGTTAGCGTTAGGGTTAGGGTTAGGTTTAGGGTTGGGGTTAAGTTTTGGGTTAGGGTAAGGGTAAGGGTTAGGGTTAGGGTTAGGGTAAGGGTTAGGGTTAAGTTTAGTGTTAGGGTTAGGGTTAGTATTAGGGTTTCGGTAAGGGTTAGGTTTAGGGTAAGGGTAAGGGTATGTGTTAGGGTTAGGGTAAGGGTTAGGGTTAGGGTTAGCGTTTGGGTAAGGGTAAGGGTTAGCTTTAGGATTAGGGTTAAGGTAAGGGTTAGTCTTAGAGTTAGGGTTAGGTTTAGGGTTAGGGTAAGGATTAGGTTTAGGGTTAGGTTTAGGTTTAGGGTTAGGTTTACGTTTAGGGTTAGGGGTTAGGGTTAGGTTTAGGGTTATGTTTAGGGTTAGGGTTAGGGTAAGGATAAGAGTTAGGGTTAGGGATAGGGTTAAGTTTCGGGTAAGGTTTAGGGTTAGGGTTAGGGTAAGGGTAAGAGTTAGGGTTGGGTTACGGTTAGGGTTAAGTTTAGGGTAAGGGTTAGGGTAAGTGTTAGTGTTAGGGTTAGGTTTAGGTTTAGGATTTGGGTTAGGGTTAGGGTTAGGGTTAGGGTTAGGTTTAGGGTTAGGGTTAGGGTTAGGTTTAGGGTTACGTTTCGGGTTAGGGTAAGGGTTAGGGTTAGTGTTAGTGTGCGGGTTAGGTTTAGGTTAAGGGTTAGGGTTAGGGTTAGGGTAAGGGTAAGGGTTAGGGTTAGGGTTAGGGTTAGGTTTAGTGTTAGGGTTAGGGTTAGGGATGGGGTAAATATATGGGTAGGTTAAGGTTAGGGTTAGGGTTAGGTTTAGGGTTAGGGTTAGGGTTAGGGTAAGGGTAAGGGTTAGGGTTAGGATTAGGGTTAGGTTTAGGGTAAGGGTTAGGGATAGGGTTAGGATTAGGTTTAGGGTTAGTGTTAGGGTAAAGGTAAAGGTTCGGGTTCGGGTTAGGGTTAGGGTTAAGGTTATGGTTAAGGTTAGGGTTTGTCTTAGGGTAAGGGTTAGGGTTAGGGTTAGGGTTAGGTTTAGGGTTAGGGTTAGGGTAAGAGTTAGGTTTAGGTTTAGGGTAAGGGTAAGGGTTATGGTTAGGGTTAGGGTTAAGGTAAGAGTAAGGGTTAGGGTTAGGGTTAGGGTGAGGTTTAGTGTTGGGGTTAAGGTTAGGGTTAGGGTAAGTGTTAGGGTTAGGGTTAAGGTTAGGGTTAGGGTTAGGGTTAGGGTGAGGGTTAAGGTTAGTTTTAAGTTAGGGTTAGGGTTAGGGTTAGGGTTAGGTTTAGGGT
>JANJXV010000086.1:2750000-2755000 GCA_024803745.1 Megascapheus bottae
GGGTTAGGGTTAGCGTAAGTGAAAGGGTTAGGGTTAGTTTGAGGGTTAGGGTTTTGGTAAGGGTAAGGGTTAGGGTTAGGTTTAGGGTTAGGTTTGGGATTAGGGTTAGGGAAAGGGTTAGGTTTAGGGTTAGGGTTAGGTTTAGGGTTATTGTTAGGGTTATGTTTAGGGTAAGGATAAGAGTTAGGGTTAATGTTAGGGTTTGGGTGAGGGTAAGTGTAAGGGTTAGGGTTCGGATTACGGTTAGGGTTAGGATAAGGTTAAGGGTTAGGTTTAGGTTTAGGATTAGGTTTAGGGTTAGGGTTAGGGTAAGGGTAAGGTTTAGGGTTAAGGTTAGGGCTAGGGTTAGGTTTAGGTTTACGGTTAGGGTTAGGGTAGGGGTAAGGGTTAGCCTTAGGGTTAGGGTTAGGTTTAGGGTGGGGTTAAGTTTAGGGTAAGGGTTAGTGTGACGTTTATGTTTAGGGGTTAGTGTTAGGTTTAGGTTTAGGGTTAGGTTTAGGGTTAGGGTTAGGGTAAGGATAAGAGTTAGGGTTAGGGATAGGGTTAGCTTTCGGGTAAGGTTTAGGGTTAGGGTTAGGGTAAGGGTAGGAGTTAGGGTTGCGTTAGGGTTAGGGTTAAGTTTAATGTTAGGGTTAGGGTAAGGATTAGGGTTAGGGTAGGTTTAGGTTTAGGTTTTGGGTTAGGGTTAGGGTTAGGGTTAGGGTTAGGGTTAGGTTTAGGGTTACGGTTAGGGTTAGGGAAAGGGTATGTGTTAGGGTTACGGTTAGGGTTAGGGTTAGGGTTAGGATAAGGGTTAGGTTTAGGGTTACGGTTAGGTTTAGGGTAGCGTTAGCGTTAGGATTAGGGTTAGGGTTAGGGTAAGTGTTCGGGTTAGTGTTAGGGTGCGGGTTAGGGTTAGGGTAAGGGTTAGGGTTAGGGTTAGGTAAGGGTAAGGTTTAGGGTTAGGGTTAGGGGTAGGTTTAGTGTTAGGGTTAGGGTTAGGGATAGGGTAAGGGTAAGTGTTAGGGTTAAGTTTAGGGTTAGGGTTAGGTTTAGGTTTAGGGTTAGGGTTAGGGTAAGGGTTAGGATTAGGGTGAGGGTTAGGTTTAGGGTTAGGGTAAGGGTAAGGGTTAGGGTTAGGGTTAGGATAAGGGTAAGGGTTAGGGTTAGGGTTAGGGTTAGGGTTAGGGTAAGGATAAGGGTAAGGTTTAGAGTTAAGGTTAGGGTTAGGGTAAGGGTAAGGGTTAGGGTTAGGGTTAGTTTAAGGGTAAGTGTTAGGGTTAGGGTTAGGGTTAGGGTTAAGGTTAGGGTTAGGGTTAGGGGTAGTGTTAGGGTTAGGGTAAGGTTTAGGGTTAGGGTTAGGTTAAGGTTTAGCTTTAGTGTTAGGATTAGGGTTAGATTTAAGGTTAGGGTTAGGGTAAGGGTAAGGGTTAGTGTTAGGTTTACAGTTAGGGTTAGGCTAAGGGTAATGGTTAGGGTTAGGTTTAGGGTAAGGGTTAGGGTTAGGGTTAGTGTTAGAGTTAGGGTTAGGTTTAGGGTTACGGTAAGGGTTAGGGTTAGGGTTAGGGTAAGGGTATGTGTTAGGTTTATGGTTACGGTTAGGGTTAGTGTTAGCGTTTAGGTAAGGGTAAGGGTTAGTGTTAGGTTTAAGGTAAGGGTTAGGGTTAGGGTTAGGGTTACGGTTAGGGTTAGGGTTAGGGTTAGGGTTAGGGTTAGGGTTTGGTTTAGGTTTAGGTAAGGGTAAGGGTAAGGATAAGGTTAGGTTTAGGGTTAGGGTTAGGGTAGGGTTTAGGGTAAGGGTAAGTGTTAGGGTTAGGGTTAGGTTTAGGAGAAGGTAAGGGTTAGGGTTAGGGTTAGTGTTAGGGTTAGGTTTAGGGGTTAGGGTTAGGGATAGGGTTAGGTTTAGGGTTTGGTTTAGGGTAAGGGTAAGGGTTAGGGTTAGGGTTAGGGTTAGGTTTAGGGTTAGGGTTATGGTAAGGGCAAGTGTTAGTGTTAGGTTTAGGGTTAGGGTTAGGGTTAGGTTTAGGGATAGGGTTAGGGAAAGGGTAAAGGTTAGGGTTAGGGTTAGAGTTAGGGTTAAGGTTATGGTTAGGGTTACAGTTAGGGTTTGCGTAAGTGTTAGGGTTAGGGTTACGGTAAGGTTTAGGGTTAAGGTTAGTGTTAGGGTTATAGTTAGGTTTAGGGTTAGGGTAAGGGTTAGGGTTTGAGTTAATTTTAAGTTTAGGATTAGGTTAAGGGATTAGGTTAGGGGTTATGGTTAGAGTTATGGGTAGGATTAGGGTTAGGGTAAGGGTTAGGGTTAGTGTAAGTGGTAGGGTTAGGGTTTGGTTTATGGTAATTTTAGGGTTAGGGTTAGGGTTAGGGTTAGGTTTAGGGTAAGGGTTAGGGTTAGGTTTAGGGTTAGGGTTAGGGTTAGGGTAAGGGTAAGGTTTAGGGTTAAGGTTAGGGTTAGGGTTAGGGTTAGGTTTGGGTTAGGGTTAGGGTAAGTGTAAGGATTAGGGTTAGGATTAGGGTTAGGGTTAGGGTAAGGGTTAGGGTTAGGGTAGGGTTAGGGTTAGGTTTACGGTTAGGATAAGGGTAAGGGTTAGGGTTAGGGTTAGGGTAAGGATACGTGTTAGGGTTAGGATTAGGGTTAGGGTTAGGGTAAGGGTTAGGGTTAGGGTTAGGGTTAGAATTAGGTTTAGGGTAAGGGTAAGGGTTAGGGTTAGGGTTAGGGTTAGGGTTAGGATAAGGAGAAGGGTTAGGGTTAAGGTTAGGGTTAATGTTAGGGTTCGGGTGTGGGTTAGGGTTAGTGTTAGGGTTAGGATTACGGTTAGGGTTATGGATATGATTAGGGTTCGGGTTAGGGTTAGGGTTCGGGTTAGGGTTAGGGTTAGGGTAAGGGTAAGGGTTAGGGTTAGGGTTAGGGTTAGGGTAAGGTTAAGGGTTAGGGTTAAGGTTAGGGTTAGGTTTAGGGTTAGGGTTAATGTTAGGGTTCGCGTTAGGGTTAGGGTAAGGTTAAGTGTAAGGGTTAGGGTTAGGTTTACGGGTAGGGTTAGAGTAAGGTTAAGGGTTAGGGTTAGGGTTAGGGTTAGGGTAAGGGTAAGGTTTAGGGTTAAGGTTAGGGTTAGGGTTAGGGTTAGGTTTAGTTTTAGGTTTAGGGTTAGGGTAAGGGTTAGGGTTAGGGTTAGGGTTAGGGTTAGGGTTAGGGTTAGTTTTAGGGTTAGGTAAGGGTAAGGGTTAGGTTAAGGGTTAGGGTAAGGGTTAGGGTTAGGGTTAGGGTTAGGGTTAGGGTTATGATAAGGGTTAGGCTTAGGGTTAGTGTTAGGGTTAGGGTTAGGTTTAGGTTTACGGTAAGGGTTAGGGTTAGGGTTAGGGTAAGGGTATGTGTTAGGGTTAGGGTTAGGGTTAGCGTTTGGGTAAGGGTAAAGGTTAGGGTTAGGGTTAGGGTTAAGATAAGGTTTAGTGTTAGGTTTAGGTTTAGGGTTAGGTTTAGGGTAAGGGTTGGGGTTAGGTTTAGGGTAAGGGTAAGGTTTAGGGTTAGGGTTAGGGTTAGTGTTAGGGTAAGGGTAAGGGTTAGGGTTAGGGTTAGGTTTAGGGTTAGTTTTAGGGTTAGGTAAGGGTAAGGGTTAGGTTAAGGGTTAGGGTAAGGGTTAGGGTTAGGGTTAGGGTTAAGGTAGGGATTAGGGTAAGGGTAAGTGTTAGGGTTAGGTTTAGGGTTAGGAGAAGGTAAGGTTTAGGGTTAGAGTTAGTGTTAGGGTTAGGTTTAGGGGTTAGGGTTAGGGTTAGGTTTAGGTTTAGGATTAGGGTTGGGGTAAGGGTAAGGATTAGGGTTGGTTTAGGCTTAGGGTTAGTGCTAGGTTTACGGTTAGCGTTAGGGTAAGGGCAAGGGTGTTGGGGCCTAGCCTCCATCTCTGAGGCCTGATTCTTGCTCAGCTGCAATTAAAGGGCTTTGTCCAGGCATTTGGTCTTTTGCATACCTCTCTTAAGGCTGTGTATGTGACTCGATTGAACCCCCCGCAGTTTCGCGGGTCTCGCAGCAGCTCAAGTCTCGCGTGCTTTCCTGCACCTGTCCTGCCCAGTACCTGAAAGCCCCACCCAGACCCTTAGTGGTAGCACAGGGGCCCTCTTCCTATTGGCTAGCTTCCCAGTGCCCACCTTCTCCTACCCTAACAGTATATAATTAATTGTGTAACGCAAAAAAGGAGGAGAGCATCAGAAGAGCATAGGAGAGCATCAGAGAGCATGAGAGAGAACGAAAGATGAGCAGAGAGATCTGATGTGCTTTCATGGTTAACACTGCTTCTGACTCAGCGTGGTTTTTTCTTCCCTGGTGATTGGGGGAGGGCTGGGTCTTCGACACTTACCATCTCGCTCGGCCCCCGGGGGACTACAGGCTGGCCCTGTGTGTCCCTCCCCGTTCCTGTGTTGCTGCCCCGAGAGGAGCAACACAAGGGTTAGTGTTAGGATTAGGGTTAACCTTAGGGTTAGAGTTAGGGTTAGGGTTAGGTCTAGGGTTAGGGTTAGGGTAAGGGTAAAGATTAGGGTTTGGGTTAGGGTTAGGGTTAAGGTTATGGTTAGGGTTATGGTTAGGTTTAGGGTAAGAGTTAGGTTTAGGGTTACGGTAAGGTTTAGGTTTAGGGTTAGTGTTAGGGATAGAGTTAGGTTTAGGGTTAGGGTAAGTGTAAGGGTTAGGGTTAAATTTAGCGTTAGGGTTAGGTTAAGGGTTAAGGTTAGGGGTTAGGGGTTAGGGTTAGGGTTAGGGTAAGGTTTAGGGTTAGTGTTAGGGTTAGTGTAAGGGTTAGTGTTAGGGTTTGATTTAGGGTAAGTTTTAGGGTTAGGGTTAGGTTTAGGGTTAGGTTTAGGGTAAGGTTTAGATTTAGGGTTAGGGTTAGGGTTAGGGTAAGTGTTCGGATTAGGGTTATGGTTACAGTTATGGTTAGGGTTTAGGTTTAGGGTAAGTATAAGAGTTAGGGTAAGGGATAGGATTTGGGTTCGGGTTAGGTTTAGGGTTAGGATTAGAGTAAGGGTAAGAGTTAGGG
>JANJXV010000086.1:2757500-2777500 GCA_024803745.1 Megascapheus bottae
GGGTTAGGGTTAGGTTTAGGGTAAGGGTAGGGTAAGGGTTAGGGTTAGGGGAAGGGTTAGAGTTAGGATTAGGTTTAGGGTTAGGTTTAGGGTTGTATTTAGGGTAAGGGTAAGGGTTAGGGTTAGGTTTAAGGTTGGAGTTAATGTTAGGGTTAGGGTTAGGGTTAGGGTTAGGGTTAGGTTAAGGGTAAGGTTTAGCGTTACGATTAGGGTAAGGGTAAGGTTTAGGGTTAGGTTTAGGGTTAGGGTTAGGTTTAGGGTTAGGGTTAGGGTAAGGGTTAGGGTTAGGGCTAGGGTTAGGATAAGGGTTAGGGTTAAAGTTAGGGTTAGGGTTAGGGTTAGGCTAAGGATTAGGGTTAGGTTTAGGGTTAGGGTTAGGTTTAGGGTTAGGGTTAGGTTTAGGGTTAGGGTTAGGGTAAGGGTTAGGGTAAGGGCTAGGGTTAGGATAAGGGTTAAGGTTAGGGTTAGGGTTAGGGTTAGGGTAAGGATTAGGGTTAGGGTTAGCGTTAGGGTAAGGGTTAGGGTTAGGGTAAGGCTAAGGGTTACAGTTAGGGTTAGCGTTAGGATTAGGGGTTAGGGTTAGGATTAGGGTTAGGTTTAGGTTAAGTATTAGGGTGTAGGGTTAGGGTTACTGTAATGGTAAGTGTTAGGTTTAGGTTTAGGGTTAGAGAAAGGGTAAGGGTTAGAGTTAGGTTTAGGGTGAGGGTTAGGTTTAGTGGTAGGGTTAGGGTAAAGGTAATGGTTAGGGTTAGGGATAGGGTTGGGTTTAGGTTGAGGGTTAGGTTTAGGGTAAGGTTAAGGTTTAGTGTTAGGGTTAGGTTTAAGGTTAGTGTTAGGGCAGGGTTAGGGTTAGGGTTAGGGTAAGGGTAAGGTTTAGGGTTAGGGTTAGGGTTAAGGTAAGGGTTAGGCTTAGGGTTAAGGTAAGGGTTAGGGTTACACTAAGGGTTAGGATTAAGTTTAGGGTTAAGTTAAGAGGGAGGGTTAGGGTTAGGGTAAGGGTAAGGGTTAGGGATAGGGTTAGGGTTAGGGTTAGGGTAAAATTTAAGGTTAGGGTTAGGGTTAGGTTTAGCGTAAGTGTAAATGTTAGGCTTAGTGTTAGGGTTAGGGTTAGGGTAAGGGTAAGCGTTAGCATTAGGGTTAGGGTTAGGTTTAGGGTTGGGGTTAAGGTTAGGGTTAGGGTTAGGGTAAGGGTAAGTGTTAGGGTTAGGGGTAGGGTTTGGTTTAGGTTTAAGGTTAGGGTTAGGGTAAGATTAAGGGTCAGGGTTAGGGTTAAAGTTATGGTTAGGGTTAGGGGTAGGGTTAGGGTTAGGGTAAGGGTTAGGGTTAGGGTTAGGGTAAGGTTTAGCGTTAGTGTTAGGGTTAGGGATAGATTTAAGGTTAGGGTTAGGGTAAGGGTAAGGGTTAGTGTTAGGTTTACAGTTAGGGTTAGGCTAAGGGTAATGGTTAGGGTTAGGGTTAGGGTTAGGTTTAGGGTTAGAGTTAGGTTAAGGGTAAGGGTTAGGGTTAGGGTTAGGTTAAGGGTAAGGCTTAGGGTTAGGGTTAGGGTTAGGTTTAGGGTAAGGGTAAGGGTTAGGTTTGGGGTTAGGATTAGGGTTAGGTTTAGGGTTAGGGTTAGGGTAAGGGTAAGGGTTAGGCTTAGGGTTAGGGTTAGGGAAAGGGTAAGGGTTAGGGTTAGGGTTAGGGTTAGGGTAAGTATTAGTATTAGGGTTAGGGTTACGGTTATAGTTAGGGTTAGGGTAAGGGTTAGTGTTAGGTTTAGGTTTAGGGTTAGGGTTAGGGGGGTAGGGTAAGGGTAAGGATTAGGGTTAGGGTTAGGGTAAGGATAAGGGTTAGGGTTAGGATTAGGGTTAGGGTTAGGGAAAGGGTTAGGGTAAGGGTTAGGTTTAGGGTTAGGTTTAGGTTTAGGGTTAGGGTAAGGGTAAGGGTTAGGTTTAGGGTTAGGGTTAGGGTTAGGGTAAGGGTAAGGGTTCGGTTTAGGGTTAGGGTAAGGGTTAGGGTTAGGTTTAGGGTAAGTGTTTAGGGTTGGGGTTAGGGTTAGGGTAAGGGTCAGGTTTAGGGTTAGGGTTAGGATTAAGGTAAGGGTTAGGTTTAGGGTTAGGGTTAGGCTAAGGGTTAGGGTTAGGGTAAGGGTTAGGATTAAGGTTAGGGTTAAGGTAAGAGGGAGGGTAAGGTTAGGGTAAGTGTAAGGGTTAGGGATAGGGTTAGGGTTAGGTAAAGGTTAGGGTTATGGTTAGGGTTAGGGTCAGTTTAGGGTTAGGGTTAGTGTTAGGTGGAGTTAGGGTTAGGGTAAGAGTAAGGGTTGGGGTTAAGTTTAGGGTTAGGATTAGGATAAGGGTTAGGGTTAGGGTTAGTGTTAGGTTTAGTGTTAGGGTTAGGGTTAGGGTAAGGGTAATCGTTAGGGTTAGGGTTAGGGTTAGGTTTAGGGTTGGGGTTAATGTTAGGGTTAGGGTTAGGGTAATGGTAAGTGTTAGGGTTAGGGTTAGGGTTTGGGTTAGGTTTAAGTTTAGGGTTAGGGTAAGATTAAGGGTTAGGCTTAGGGTTAGAGTTAAGGTTAGGGTTAGGGTTAGGGGTAGTGTTAGGGTTAGGGTAAGGGTTAGGGTTAGGGTTAGGTTAAGGTTTAGCGTTAGTGTTAGGATTAGGGTTAGATTTAAGGTTAGGGTTATGGTAAGGGTAAGGGTTAGTGTTAGGTTTACAGTTAGGGTTAGGCTAAGGGTAATGGTTAGGTTTAGGGTTAGGTTTAGGGTTAGAGTTAGGTTAAGGGTAAGGGTTAGGGTTAGGGTTAGGTTAAGGTTAAGGGTTAGGGTTAGGGTTAGGGTTAGGGTTAGGGTAAGGGTAAGGGTTAGGTTTGGGGTTAGGATTAGGGTTAGGTTTAGGGTTAGGGTTAGGGTAAGGGTACAGTTAGGTTTATGGTTAGGGTAAGGATAAATGTTAGGGTTAAGGTTAGGGTTAGGTTTAGGGTTAGGGTTAGGGTTAATGTTAGGGGTAGAGTGAGGGTAAGTGTAAGTATTCGGGTTAGGGTTAGGTATAGGGTTGGGTTTAAGGTTTGGGGTAGGGTTAGGGTAAGGGTAAGTGTTAGGGTTAGGGTTAGGTAAGGGTTAGGGTTAGGGTTAGCGTTAGGATTAGGGTTAGGTTTAGGGTTGGGGTTAAGGTTTGGGTTAGGGTTAGGGTAAGGGTAAGTGTTAGGGTTAGGGTTAGGTAAGGGTTAGGGTTAGGGTTAGCGTTAGGATTAGGTTTAGGTTTAGGGTTGGGGTTAAGGTTAGGGTTAGGGTTAGGGTTAGGGTAAGGTTTAGGGTTAGGGTTAGGGTAAGGGTTAGGGTTAGGGTTAGGGTTAGTGTTAGGTTTAGGTTTAGGGTTAGGGTTAAGGTTAGGGTTAGGTTTAGTGTTAGGGTTAGGGTAAGGGTAAGGCTTAGGGTTAAGGTTAGGGTTAGGTTTATGGTTAGGTTTAGGTGTAGGGTTAGGTTTAGGGTAAGGGTAAGAGTTAGGTTTATGATTAGGGTTAGGGTTAGGGTAAGGGTTAGGGTTAATGTTAGGGTTAGGATTAGGGTTAATGTTAGGGTAAGGGTAAGGATTAGCTTTAGGGTTAGGGTTAGGTTTATTGTTGAGGTTAAGGTTAGATTTAGGTTAGGGTAAGGGTAAGTGTTATGATTAGGGTTAGGATAAGGGTTAGGGTTACGTTTAGGGTTACGGTAAGGGTAAGGGTAAGGGTTAGGGTAAGGGTATGTGTTAGAGTTAGGGTTAGGTTTAAGGTATGGGTTTGGGTTAGGGTTAGGGTTAGGTTTACGGTAAGGGTTATGGTTAGGTTTAGGATAAGGGTAAGGTTCATGGTTAGGGTTAGGGTTAGGGTTAGGGTTAGGGTAAGGGTTAGGGTTAGGGTTAGGTTAAGGTTCGGTTTAGGGTTAGGTTTAGGGTTAGGGTTACGGTAAGGGTAAGGGTTATCGTTAGGGTTAGGTTTAGGTTTAGGGTTTGGGTTAAGGTTAGGTTTAGGGTTAGGGTAAGGGTTAGGGTTAAGGTTAGGGTTAGGGTTCGGGTGATGGTAAGTGTAAGGGTTAGGGTTAAG
Organism: Megascapheus bottae; assembly: GCA_024803745.1. Classification (NCBI taxonomy): domain Eukaryota; kingdom Metazoa; phylum Chordata; class Mammalia; order Rodentia; family Geomyidae; genus Megascapheus; species Megascapheus bottae. Next base: position 2,761,558 of record JANJXV010000086.1, read on the forward strand.
GTTAGGGTTAGGTTTAGGGTTATGGTTAGTGTTAGGTTTAGGGTACGGGTAAGGGTTAGGGTTAAGTTTAGGGTTAGGGTTATGGTTAGGTTTAGGGATCGGGTTAGGGTTAGGGTAAGGGTAAGGCTTAGGGTTAGGATTAGGGTTAGGGTAAGGGTTCGGGTTAGGGTTAGGGTTAGGTTTAGGGTTAGGGTTAGGGAAAGGGTAAGGTTTAGCGTGAGGGTTAGAGTTAGGTTTAGCATGAGGTTAAGTTTAGTTTTAGGGATAGGGTAAGTGTAAGGTTTAGGGTTAGGGTTAGGTTAAGGGTTAGGGTTAGGGTTAGGGTTAGTGTTAGGTTTAGGGTTTGGTTTAAGGTTACGGTAAGGGTTAGGGTTAGGGTAAGGGTGTGTGTTAGGGTTAGTGTTAGGGTTAGGGTTAGGTTTAGGTTTTGCGTTTGGGTAAGGGTAAGGTTTAGGGTTAGGGTTAAGTTAAAAGTTAGGTTTAGGGTTAAGGTTAGGTTTAGGTTAAGGGGTAGAGTTAGGTTTAGGATAAGAGTAAGGTTTAGGGTTAGGGTTAGGGTTAGTGTAAGGGTAAGGGTTAGGGTTAGGTTTAGGCTTAGGGTAAGGGTAAGGGTTAGTGTTAGGCTTAGGGTAAGGGTTAGGGTTAGGGTTAGGGTTAGTGTCAGGTTTAGGGTAACAGTAAGTGTTAGGGTTAGGTTTAGGATAAGGGTAAGGGTTAGGTTTAGGGTTATGGTTAGGGTTAGGGGTTAGGGTTAGGGGTTAGGGTTAGGGTTAGGTTTAGGTTTAGGGTTAGGGTTAGGTTAAGGGTTAGGGTTAGGGTTAGGGTTAGGGCTAGGTTTAGGGTTAGGGTTAGGGTTAGGGTTAGTTTTAAGTTTAGGGTTAGGGTAATATTAAGGGTTAGGGTTAGGGTTAGGGTTAAGGTTAGGGTTAGGGTTAGGGGTAGTGTTAGGGTTAGGGTAAGGGTAAGGGTTAGGGTTAGGTTAAGGTTTAGCGTTAGTGTTAGGATTAGGGTTAGATTTAAGGTTAGGGTTAGGGTAAGGGTAAGGGTTAGTGTTAGGTTAACAGTTAGGGTTAGGCTAAGGGTAATGGTTAGGTTTAGGGTTAGATTTAGGGTTAGAGTTAGGTTAAGGGTAAGGGTTAGGGTTAGGGTTAGGTTAAGGTTTAGGGTTAGGGTAAGGGTTAGGGTTAGGGTTAGGGTAAGGGTAAGGGTTAGGTTTGGGGTTAGGATTAGGGTTAGGTTTAGGGTTAGGGTTAGGGTAAGGGTACAGTTAGGTTTATGGTTAGGGTAAGGATAAATGTTAGGGTTAAGGTTAGGGTTAGGTTTAGGGTTAGGGTTAGGGTTAATGTTAGGGGTAGAGTGAGGGTAAGTGTAAGTATTCGGGTTAGGGTTAGGTATAGGGTTGGGTTTAAGGTTTGGGGTAGGGTTAGGGTAAGGGTAAGTGTTAGGGTTAGGGTTAGGTAAGGGTTAGGGTTAGGGTTAGCGTTAGGATTAGGGTTAGGTTTAGGGTTGGGGTTAAGGTTTGGGTTAGGGTTAGGGTAAGGGTAAGTGTTAGCGTTAGGGTTAGGTAAGGGTTAGGGTTAGGGTTAGCATTAGGATTAGGATTAGGTTTAGGGTTGGGGTTAAGGTTAGGGTTAGTGTTAGGGTAAGGGTTAGGGTTAGGGTTAGGGTAAGGGTTAGGGTTAGGTTTAGGGTTAGTGTTACGTTTAGGTTTAGGGTTAGGGTTAGGGTTAGGGTATGTGTTAGGGTTAGGGTTAGGGTTAGGGTTAAAGTTAGGGTTAGCGTTTGGGTAAGGGTAAGGGTTAGGGTTAAAGTTAGGGTAAGGGTTAGGGTTAGGGTTAGGTTTAGGGTTAGGTAAAGGTAAAGGTTAGGGTTAGGGTTAGGGTAAGGGTTAGGGTTAGGGTTAGGGTTAGGGTAGGGATTAGGGTAAGGGTAAGTGTTAGGGTTAGGGTTAGGGTTAGGATAAGGTAAGGGTTAGGGTTAGGGTTAGGGTTAGGGTTAGGTTTAGGGGTTAGGGTTAGGGTTAAGTTTAGGTTTAGGGTTAGGTTTAGCATAAGGGTAAGGGTTAGGGTTAGGTTTAGGGTTAGGGTTGTGTTAGTGTTAGGTTTACGGTTAGGGTTAGTGTAAGGGCAATGTTTAGTGTTAGGGTTAGGATTAATTTTAGGGTTAGGGTTATGGTTAGGGTTAGGTTTAAGGTTAGGGTTAGGGTAAGGTAAAGGTTAAGGTTAGGGTTAGGGTTAGGGTTAAGGTTAGGGTTAGGGTTAGGGTTAGGATAAGTGTAATGGTAAGGGTTAGGGTTAGGGGTACGGTAAGGTTTAGGGTTAGTGTTAGTGTTAGGGTTAGAGTTAGGTTTAGGGTTAGGGTAAGTGTAAGGCTTAGGGTTAAATTTAGGGTTAGGGTTAGGTTAAGGGTTAGGGTTAGGGGTTATGGTTAGGGTTAGGTTTAGGGTTAGAGTTAGGGTAAGGGTAAGGGTTAGGGTTAAGGTTAGGGTTAGGGTTAGGGTTAGGGATAGGGTAAGTGTAAGTGTTAGGGTTAGGTTTAGGGTTAGGGTTAGCGTAATGGTAAGGGTTAGGTTTAGGGTTAGGGTTAGGTTGAGGGTTAGGGTTAGGGTTATGGTTAGGGTAAGGATAAGTGTTATGGTTAAGGTTATGGTTAGGTTTAGGGTTAGGGTTAGGGTTAATGTTATGGTTAGTGTGATGGTAAGTGTAAGGTTTAGGATTAGGTTTAGGGTTAGGGTTAGGGTAAGGGTAAGGGTTAGGGTTAAGGTTAGGGTTAGGTTTAGTGTTAGGGTTAGGGTAAGGGTAAGGCTTAGGGTTAAGGTTAGGGTTAGGTTTATGGTTAGGTTTAGGTGTAGGGTTAGGGTTAGGGTAAGGGTAAGAGTTAGGTTTATGATTAGGGTTAGGGTTAGGGTAAGGGTTAGGGTTAATATTAGGGTTAGGTTTAGGGTTAATGTTAGGGTAAGGGTAAGGGTTAACTTTAGGGTTAGGGTTAGGTTTATTGTTGTGGTTAAGGTTAGATTTAGGTTAGGGTAAGGGTAAGTGTTATGATTAGGGTTAGGATAAGGGTTAGGGTTATGTTTAGGGTTACGGTAAGGGTTAGGGTAAGGGTTAGGGTAAGGGTATGTGTTAGAGTTAGGGTTAGGTTTAAGGTATGGGTTTGGGTTAGGGTTAGGGTTAGGTTTACCGTAAGGGTTAAGGTTAGGTTTAGGATAAGGGTAAGGTTCATGGTTAGGGTTAGGGTTAGGGTTAGGGTAAGGGTTAGGGTTAGGGTTAGGTTTAGGGTTCGGTTTAGTGTTAGGGTTAGGTTTAGGGTTAGGGTTACGGTAAGGGTTATCGTTAGGGTTAGGTTTAGGTTTAGGGTTTGGGTTAAGGTTAGGTTTAGGGTTAGGGTAAGGGTTAGGGTTAAGGTTAGGGTTAGGGTTCGGGTGATGGTAAGTGTAAAGGTTAGGGTTAAGGTTAGGGTTAGGTTTAGGGTTATGGTTAGTGTTAGGTTTAGGGTACGGGTAAGGGTTAGGGTTAAGTTTAGGGTTAGGGTTATGGTTAGGTTTAGGGATCGGGTTAGGGTTAGGGTAAGGGTAAGGCTTAGGGTTAGGATTAGGGTTAGGGTAAGGGTTCGGGTTAGGGTTAGGGTTAGGTTTAGGGTTAGGGTTAGGGAAAGGGTAAGGTTTAGCGTGAGGGTTAGGGTTAGGTTTAGGATGGGGTTAAGTTTAGTTTTAGGGATAGGGTAAGGGTAAGGTTTAGGGTTAGGGTTAGGTTAAGGGTTAGGGTTAGGGTTAGGGTTAGTGTTAGGTTTAGGGTTTGGTTTAAGGTTACGGTAAGGGTTAGGGTTAGGGTAAGGGTGTGTGTTAGGGTTAGTGTTAGGGTTAGGGTTAGGTTTAGGTTTAGCGTTTGGGTAAGGGTAAGGTTTAGGGTTAGGGTTAAGTTAAAAGTTAGGTTTAGGGTTAAGGTTAGGTTTAGGTTAAGGGGTAGAGTTAGGTTTAGGATAAGAGTAAGGTTTAGGGTTAGGGTTAGGGTTAGTGTAAGGGTAAGGGTTAGGGTTAGGTTTAGGCTTAGGGTAAGGGTAAGGGTTAGTGTTAGGCTTAGGGTAAGGGTTAGGGTTAGGGTTAGGGTTAGTGTCAGGTTTAGGGTAAGAGTAAGTGTTAGGGTTAGGTTTAGGATAAGGGTAAGGGTTAGGTTTAGGGTTATGGTTAGGGTTAGGGGTTAGGGTTAGGGGTTAGGGTTAGGGTTAGGGTTAGGTTTAGGTTTAGGGTTAGGGTTAGGTTAAGGGTTAGGGTTAGGGTTAGGGTTAGGGCTAGGTTTAGGGTTAGTTTTAGGTTTAGGGTTAGGGTTAGGGTAAGGGCAAGGGTTAGGATTAGGGTTAAGGTTAAGTTTAGGATTAGGGTTAGGGTAGGGTTAGGGTAAGGGTTAGGGTTAGGGTTAGGGTTAGTGTAAGGATTAGGGTTAGGGTTAGGTTTAGGGTAAGGGTTAGGGTTAGGGTTAGGTTTAGGGTTAGGGTTAGGGTTAGGTTAAGGGTATGTGTTAGGGTTAGGTTTAGGTTTAGGGTTAGGGTTAGGGTTAGGGTTAGTGTAAGGGTTAGTGTTAGAGTTAGCATTAGTGTAATGGTTATGGTTAGGGTTACGGTAAGTGTTAAGGTTAGGGATGGTTTAGGGTTAGGGTTAGGATTAATGTTAGGGTAAGGGTTAGTGTAAGGGTTAGGGTAGGATTAGGGTTAGGGTAAGATTTAGGGTTAGGGTTAGGGTTAGGGTTAGGATTAAGGTTAGGTTTAGGGTGAGGGTAAGTGTAAGGGTTAGGGTTAGGGTTAGGTTTAGGGTTACGGTAAGGGTAAGGGTTAGGGTTAGTGTTAGGCGTAGGGTAAGGGTAAGGGTTAGGGTTAAGGTTAGGGTTATGGTTAGGTTTAGGGTTAGGGTTAGAGTAAGGGTAACGGTTAGGGTTAGGATTAGGGTTAGGGTTACGAAAAGGTTAGGGTTAGCGTTAGGGTTAGGGTTACGGTAAGGGTAAGGGTTAGGGTTAGGGTTAGGGTTAGGGTAAGCCTTAGGGTTAGGTTTAGTGTAAGGGTTAGGGTTAGGGTTAGGTTTAGGGTAAGTGTCAGGGTTAGGTTTCGGTTTAGATGTAGGTTTAGGGTTAGGGTAGGTAAGGGTTAGTTTTAGCGTTAGGGTAAGGTAAGGGTTAGGGTTAGGGTTAGGTTTAGGGTTAGGGTTTGGTTTAGGGTTAGGATTAGGGTTAAAGTTAGGTTTAGTGTTAGGGTTAGGGTTAGGGTAAGGGTAAGGGTAAGGGTTAGGGTTAAGGTTAAGGTAAGGGTTTGGTTTACGGTTAGGGCTATGGTTAGGGTAAGGGAAAGGGTTAGAGTTAGGATTAGGGTTAGGGTTGGGTATAAGGGTTAGCCTTAGGGTTAGGATTAGGGTTAGGGTAAGGGTAAGTGTTAGTGTAAGGGTTAGTCTAGGGTTAGGTTTAGGGTAAGAGTAGGGGTTAAGGTTATGGTTAGCGTAAGTGTTAGGGTTAGCTTTAGGGTTAGGTTTAGGGTTATTGTAAGGTTAAGGGTAATGTTAGGGTTATGGTTAGGGAAAGGGTAATGGTTAGTTTTAGGGTTATGGTTAGGGTAAGGATTAGGGTTAGGGTTATGGTTAGGGTTAGGTTTAGGGTTAGGGTTATGGTAAGGGTAAGGGTTAGGGTGGGGTTAGGGTTAGGGTTAAGGTTAGGGTTATGGTTAGGGGAAAGGTAAGGGTTAGGATTATGGTTAAGGTTAGGATTAGGTTAATGTTTTGGGTTACGGTTAGGGTTAGGGTTAGGGTAAGGATAACGGTTAGGGTTAAGGTTAGTGTTAGGGTTAGGGTTAGGGTAAGGGTAAGGGTTAAGGTTAATGTTAGGTTTAGGGTTAGCGTAAGGGTAAGGGTTAGGTTTAGTGTTAGGGTTAGGTTTTTGGTTAGTGTTAGGGTTAGGGTTAGGGTAAGGATAAGGGTTAGGGTTAAGGTTAGGGTTAGGGTTAGGGTTAGAGAGAGGGTTAGGTTTAGGATTAGGGTTAAGGTTAGGTTTAGGGTGAGGGTAAGTATAAGGGTTAGGGTTAGGTTTAGGTTTAGGGTTAGGGTTAGGGGTAGGGTAAGGTTAAGGGTTAGGGTTAAGGTTAGGGTTATGGTTAGGTTTAAGGTTAGGGTTAGGGTTAGAGTAAGGGTAACAGTTAGGGTTAGGATTAGGGTTAGGGTTAGGGTAAAGGTTAGGGTTAGGGTAAGGGTTAGGGTTACGGTAAGGGTAAGGTTAGGGTTAGGGTTAGGGTTAGGTTTAGGGTTGGGCTTAAGGTTAGGGTTAGGGTTTGTTTAAGTGTAAGGGTTAGTGTTAGGGTTAGGGTAAGGGTTAGGGTTAGGGTTAGTATTGGGGTTAGGGTTAGGATTAGGTTTAGGGTTTCGGTTAGTGTTAGGGTTAGGGTTAGGGTAAGGGTATGTGTTAGGGTTAGGCTTAGGCTTAGGGTTAGGGTTAAGGTTAGTGTTAGCATTAGTGTAAGCGTGAGGGTTAGGTTTACGGTAAGTGTTAAAGTTAGGGTTCGGTTTAGGGTTAGGGTTAGGATTAGGGTTATGGTAAGGGTTAGTGTAAGGTTAGGGTAGGATTAGGTTTAGGGTAAGATTTAGGGTTAGGGTTAGGGTTAGGGTTATGGTTAGGGTTAAGGTTAGGTTAAGGGTGAGGGTAAGTGTAAGGGTTAGGGTTAGGTTTAGGGTTAGGGTTAGAGTAAGGGTAACAGTTAGGGTTAGGATTAGGGTTAGGGTTAGGGTAAAGGTTAGGGTTAGGGTTAGGGTTAGGGTTACGGTAAGGGCAAGTGTTAGGGTTAGGTTTAGGGTTGGGCTTAAGGTTAGGGTTAGGGTTAGTTTAAGTGTAAAGGTTAGGATTAGGGTTAGGGTAAGGGTTAGGGTTAGGGTTAGTGTTAGGGTTAGGGTTAGGGTTAGGTTTAGGGATACGGTTAGGGTAAGGGTTAGGGTTAGGGTAAGGGTATGTGTTAGGGTTAGGGTTAGGGTTAGTGTAAGGGTTAGGTTTAATGTTAGCATTAGTGTAAGGGTGAGGGTTAGGTTTATGGTAAGTGTTAAGGTTAGGGTTCGGCTTAGGGTTAGGGTTAAGATTAGGGTGAGGGTAAGGGTTAGGATAAGGGTTAGGGTAGGATTGGGGTTAGGGTAAGATTTAGGGTTAGGTTTAAAGTTAGGGTAAGGGTTAGGGTTAGGTTTATGGTTAGTGTTAAGGTTAGGGTTCGGTTTAGGGTTAGGGTAAGGGCAAGGTTAGGGTTAGGGTTAGGGTTAGGATTAGGGTTAGTGTAAGACTTAGAGTTAGGGTTAGGTTTAGGGTAAGGGTTAGAGTTAGGGTTACCTTTAGGGTTAGGGGTTAGGACTAGGGTTAGGGTTAGTGTAAGTATAAGAGTTAATGTTAGGGATAGGGTTAGGTTTCCAGTAAGGTTTAGGGTTAGGGATAGATTAAGGGTAAGAGTTAGGGTTGGGTTAATGTTAGGGTTAGGTTTATGGTAAGGGTAGGGTTAGGGTTAGGTTTAGGGTTAGGGTTTAGGTTAGGGTTAAGGTTAGGGTTAGGAGTAGGCTTAGGGTTAGGTTTAGGGTTATGGTTAGGGTTAGGGTTAGGGTTAGGGTAAGGGTATGTGTTAGGGTTAGGGTTAGGGTTAGGGTTAGGATAAGGGTTAGGGTTAGGGTTAGGGTAAGTGTTAGGGTTAGTGTTAGTGTTAGGGTTTGGGTTAGGGTCAGGGTTAGGGTTAAGGTTAGGGTAAGGGTAAGGGTTAGGGGTAGGGTTAGGATTAGGTTTAATGTTAGGGAAAGGGTTAGGGTTAGGGTAAGGGTAAGGGCGAGTGTTAAGTTTAGGTTTAGAGTTAGGTTTAGGGTTAGGGATAGGGTTAGGGTAAGGGTAAGGGTTAGGGTTAGGATTAGGGTTAGGGTTAGGGTTAGGGTTAGGGTTAGGGTTAGAGTTAGAGTTAGGTTTAGGGTTAGTGTTAAGGTAAGGGTAAAGTTTCGGGTTCGGGTTATGGTTAGGGTTAAGGTTATGGTTAAGGTTAGCGTTAGGGTTAGGGTAAGGGTTAGGGTTAGGGTAAGGTTTAGGGTTAGGCTTAGAGTTAGGTTTAGGGATAGGGTAAGTGTTAGGGTTAGGGTTAAGTTTAGGATTAGGGTTAGGTTATGGTTAGGGTTAGGGTTATGATAAGGATTATGGTTAGGGTTAGAGTTAGGGTAAGGGTTAGGGTTAGGGTTACGGTTACGGTTAGGGTTAGGGGTTAGGGTTAGGTTTAGGTTTATGGTTAGGATTAATGTACGATAAATGTTAGGATTAGGGATAGGGTTAGGGTTAGGGTTAGGGTTAGGGTAAGGTTTAGGATTAAGTTTAGGGTTAGGGTTAGGGTTAGGGTTAGGGATATGGTTAGGGTAAATATAAGGGTTAGGGTTAAGGTTAGGGTTAGGTTTAGGGTTAATGTTAGGGTTAGGGTGATGGTAAGTGTAAGGGTTAGGGTTAGGTTTAGGGTTAGGGTTAGGTTAAGGGAAGGGTTATGGTTAGTGTTAGGGTTAGGTTTAGGGTAAGGATAAGGGTTAGGGTTAAGGTTAGAGTTAGGGTTAGGGTTAGTTTTAGGGATAGGGTTAGGGTTAGGGTAATGGTAAGGGTTAGGGTTAGGATTAGGGTTAAGGTTAGTGTTAATGTAAGGGTTAGGGTTAGGTTTAGGGTTAGGGTTAGGGTAAGGGTAAGGGTAAGTGTCAGGGTTAGGTTTCGGTTTAGGGTTAGGGTTAGGGTTAGGGTTAGGTAAGGGTTAGTTATAGCGTTAGGGTAAGCTAAGGGTTAGGATTAGGATTAGGTTTAGGGTTAGGGTTAGGGTTAGGAATAGGTTTATTGTTTGTGTTAGGGTAAGGGTAAAGTTAGGGTTAGGTTTAGGGATAGGGTTAAGGTTATGGTTAGGGTTTGGGTTAGGGTTAGGGTAAGGTTTAGGGTTAGGGTTAGGGTAAGGTTTATGGTTAGGGTTAGAGTTAGGTTTACGGTTAGGGTAAGGGTAAGGGTTAGGGTTAAGTTTAAAGTTAGGTTATGCTTTAAGGTTAGGGGTTAGGGTTAGAGTTAGGGTTAGGGTTAGGGTAAGGTTTAGGGTTAGGGTTAGGGTTAGTGTAAGGGTTAGGGTTAGGGTTAGGTTTAGGGTAAGTGTTAGGTTTAGGGTTAGGGTTAGGGTCAGGATTAGGGTATAGGGTTAGGTTTAGGGTTAGGGTAAGTGTTAGGGTTAGGTTTAGGGGTAGGGTTAGGGTAAGGATTATGGTTGGGGTTAGGGTTAGGGTAAGGGTAAGTGTTAGTTTTAGCGTTGGGGTTAGGGTTAGCGTAAGTGTTAGGGTAAGGGTTAGGGTTAGGGTTAGGTTAAGGGTTGGGGTTAAGTTTAAAGTTAGGGTTAGGGTTAATGTTAGGGTTAGGGTAAGGGTTAGGGTTAAGGTTAGGGTTAGGGTTAGGTTTAGGGTTAGGGTTATGGTAAGGGTAAGGGTTAGAGTTAGCTTTAGGATTAGGGTTAGGTTAAGGGTAAGGGTTAAGCTTAGGGTTAGGATTAGGTTTACGGTTAGGGTTACGATAAGGGTTAGGGTTAAGGTTAGAGTTAGGGTTAGGGTTAGCATTAAGGTCAGGTTTAGGGTGAGGGTTAGGGTAAGGGTTAGGGTTAGGTTTAGGGTTAGGGTTAGGGTAAGGTTAAGGGTTAGGTTTAGGGTTAGGTTTAGGGTTAGAGTTAGGGTTAGGGTTAGGGTAAGGGTAATGGTTAGGGTTAAGTTTAGGGTTAGGGGTAGGTTTATAGTTAGGGTTAGGTTTAGGGTAAGGGTAAGGGTTAGGGTTAGGGTTAGGGTTAGGGCAAGGGTAAGGGTTAGGGTTAGGGTTAGGGTTAGGGTAAGGATAATGGTTAGGGTTAAGTTTAGGGTTAGGGTTAGGATTAGGGTTAGGTTTAGGGTTAGGTTTAGGGTTACGGTTAGGGTTAGGGTTAGGGTTATGGTAAGGGTATATTTTAGGGATAGTGTTAGGGTTAGGGTTAGGGTAGGTTTGGCGTTACGGTAAGGGTAAGGGTTAGGGTTAGGTTTAAGGTTAAGTTAAGGGTAAGGGTTTGGGTTAGGGTTAGCGTTAGTGTAAGGTTTAGGGTTAGGTTTAGGGTAATGATAAGGTTTAGGGTTAGGTTTAGGGTTAGGGTCAGGGTTAGGGTAAGGGTAAGGGTTAGGGTTAGGGTTAGGTTTAGGGTTAGGTTTAGCGTTAGGGTACGGGTAAGGGTTAGTGTTGGGATTAGGGTTAGGTTTAGCGTTAGGTTTAGTGTTAGGTTTAGGTTTAGGGTTTGGGTAAGGATAAGGGTTACTTTTAAGGTTAGGTTTAGGGTTTGGGTTAGATTTAAGGTTAGGGTTAGGGTGAGGGTAAGGGTAAGGGTTGGGATTAGGTTTAGGGTTAGGGTTAGGATAAGGATAAGATTTAGGTTTAAGGTTAGGGTTAGGGTTAGGTTTAGGGTTAGGGTTAGGGTTAGGGTAAAGGTAAGGGTTAGGTTTAAGTTTAAGGTTTGGGTTAGGGTTAGGGTAATGATTAGGCTTAGGGTTAGTTTTAGATAGGTTTAGGTTTAGGGTAAGGGGTAGGGTTAGGGTTAGTTTTAAGCTTAGGGTTACTGATAGGGTTATGGTTATGGTAAGGTTTAAGGTTAGGGCTAGGGTTAGGATTAGTGTTAGGGTTAGGGTTAGAGTTAGGTTTAGGGTTAGGGTAAGGGTAGGGTTAGGATTGGTGTTAGGGTTAGGGTTAGGTTAAGTGTTAGGGTTAGGGTTTATGGTTAGGGTTAGGGTAGGGGTTAGGTTTAGGGTTAGGAGTTAGGGTTAGTGTTAAGGTTAGGTTAAGCGTTAGGGTTAGTGTTAGTTTTAGGGTTAGGGTTAGGATAAGGGTTAGGGTTAGGGTTAGGAAAAGAGTAAATGTTAGCGTTAGGGTTATTGTTAGGGTTAGTGTTGTGGTAAGGGTTAGGGTTAGTGTTATGGTTAGGTATAGGGTTGGGGTTAAGGTTAGGTTTAGGGTTAGGGTAAGGGTAAGTGTTAGGGTTAAGGTTAGGGTTAGGGTAAGTGTTAGGGTTAGGGTTAGGTTTAGGGTTAGGATAAGGGTAAGGGTAAGGGTTAGGATTAGGGTTAGGTTTAGGGAAAGAGAAAGGTTTAGATTTAGGATTAGGGTTAGGGTAAGGATTAGGGTTAGGGTTAGGATTAGGGTAAGGGTTAGGGCTAGGGTTAGGGTTAGCATTAAGGTTAGGGTTAGGTTAAGGGTAAGGGTTAGGGTTAGGGTTAGGGTTACGGTTAGGGTTAGGGGTTAGGGTTAGGTTTAGGCTTAGGGTTAGGGTAAGGATAAGAGTTAGGGTTCGGAATAGGATTAGGGTTCGGGTTAGGTTTAGGCTTAGGCTTAATTTAAGGGTAAGTTTTAGATTTAGGGTTAGGGTTATGGTTAAGGTTAGGGTTAGGGTTCGGGTAAGGGTAAGGGTAAGGGTTAGGGTTAGATTTAGGGTTAGGGTAAGGGTTAGGGTTAGGGTTAGGGTAAGGGTAATGGTTAGGGTTAAGGTTAGGGTTAGGGTTAGGGTTAGGGTTATGGTTAGGTATAGGGCTTGGGTTAAGGTTAGGTTTATGGTTTGGGTAAGGTTAAGGGTTAGAGTTAGGGTTAGGGTTACGGGTAGGGTTAGGGGTCAGGGATAGGGTTAGGGTTAGGTTTAGTGTTAAGGTTAGGGTAAGGATAAGAGTTAGGGTTAGAGATAGGATTAGGGTTCGGGTTAGTTTTAGGGTTAGGGTTAGTTTAAGGGTAAAGGTTAGGTTTAGGGGTAGGGTTATGGTTAAGGTTAGGGTTAGCGTTAGGGTAAGGGTAAGGGTTAGGGTTAGGGTTATGGTTAGGGTAAGGGTTAGGGTTAGGGTTAGGGTTATGGTTAAGTTTAGGGTTAGGGTTAGGGTTAAGGTTAGGGTTAGGGTTAGTGTTAGGGTAAGGGTACGGTTAGGTTTAGGTTTAGGGTTAGGATTAGGGTTTGGGTTAGGGTTAGGTAAGGATAAGGGTTATGGTTAAGGTTAGGGTTAGGGTTAGGGTTAGGGTTAGGGATAAGGTTAGGGTTAGGGTGAGGGTAAGGTTATGTGTTAGGGTTAGGTTTAGGGTAAGGGTAAGTGTTAGGGTTAGGGTTAGGTTTTGGGTTAGGGTTATGGTTAGGGTTAGGGTTAGGGTAAGGGTAAGGGTTAGGGTTAGGATTAGGGTTAAGGTTAGGGTAATGATTAGGGTTAGGGTTAGGGTTAGAGTGAGGGTTAGAGTTAGGGTAAGCGTTAGGGTTAGGGTTAGGTTTAGGGTTAGAGTTAGGGTTAGGGTAAGAGTTAGGGTTAGGGTTAGGTAAGGGTTAGGTTTAGGGTTAGTGTTAGGTTTAGGGTTAGAGTTAGGTTTAGGGTTAGGGTTAGGGTAAGGGTTAGGGTTATGGTTAGGTTTAGGGTTAGGGTTAGGGTAGGGGTTAGGGTTAGGGTAAGGGAAAGGGTAAGTGTTAGGGTTAGGGTTAGGGTTAGGGTAAGAGTTAGTGGTAGGGTTAGGGTTAGTGTAAGGGTAAGTGTTAGGGTTAGGGTTAGGGTTAGTGTTAGGGTAAGTTCTAGGGTAAGGGTTAGGGTTAGGGTTAGGCTTAGGGTTAGGATAAGGGTTAGGGTTAGGGTTAGGGTTAGGGTAAGGGTAAGGTTTAGGGTTAGGGTTAGTGTTAGGGTTAGGTTTGGGGTAAAGGTTAGGGTTAGGGTTAGGATTCGTTTTAGGGTTGGGGTTAAGGTTACGTTTAGGGTTAGGGTAAATTTAAGTGTTAGGGTTAGGGTTAGGGTTAGGGTTAGGGTTAGGGTAAGTGTTAGGGTTAGGGTTTGGGTAAGGGTAAGGGTTAGGGTTAGGGAAAGGGTAAGAGTTAGGGGTAGGGTAAGGATTAGGGTTGTTAGGGTTTGAGTAAGGGTTAGGGTTAGGGTTAGGCTTAGCATTAGGGTTAGGTTTAGGGCTAGGTTAATGGTAAGGGTTAGGGTTAAGGTTAGAGTTACATTTAGGGTTTAGGGTTAGGGTTAGGGTTAGGGTGAGGTTTAGGGTTAGGGTTAAGGTAAGGGTTAGTGTTAGGGTTAAGTTTAGGGTTAGGGTAATTGTTAAGGTTAGCATTAGGGTTAGGGTTAGGGTAAGGTTTAGGGTTAGGGTTAGGTTTAGGGTTCGGGTGAAGGTTAGGTTTAGAGTAACGGTAAGGTTTAGCGTAAGGGTTAGGGTTAGGTTTAGGGTTGGGGTTAAGGTAAGGGGTAGGTTTAGTGTAAGGGTAAGGGTTATGGTTAGGGTTAGGGTAAGGGTTAGGGTTAGGGTTACGTTTAGGGTTAGGGTAAGGGTTAGGGTTAGGGTTAGGGTAAGGGTAAGGTTTAGGGTTAGGGTTAGGGTTAGGGTAAGGGTAAGGGTTAGGGTTAGGGTTAGGGTATGGTTAAGGGTAAGAGTAAGTGTTAGGGTTAGGGTTAGGTTTAGGATAAGGTAAGTGTTAGGGTTAGGGTTAGGGTTAGGTTTAGGGGTTAGGGTTAGGTATAGGGTTAGTTTTAGGGTTAGGTTTAGGAAAAGGGTAAGGGTTAGGGTTAGGGTTAGGATTAGGGTTAGGGTTAGTGTTAGGTTTAGGGTTAGGGTTAGGGTAAGAGCAAGGGTTAGTGTCATGGTTAGGGTTAAGGTTAGGGTGAGGGTTAGGTTTAGGGTTAGGTTTAGGGTTAGGGTAAGGTTTAGGGTTAGGGTTAGGCTAAAGGTAAGGTTTAGGTTTAGGGTTAGTGTTAGGGTTAGAGTTAGGTTTAGGGTTAGTGTAAGGGTTAGGTTTAGGGTTAAGGTTAGGGGTTAGGGTTAGAGTTAGGGTTAGGGTTAGGGTAAGGGTTAGGGTTAGGTTTAGGGTTAGTGTAAGGGTTAGGGTTAGGTTAAGGGTTAAAGTTAGGTGTTAGGGTTAGAGTTAGGGTTAGGATTAGGGTTAGGGTAAGGATTAGGGTTAGGTTTCGGGTTAGGGTAAGGGTTAGGGTTAGGGTTAGGGTAAGTGTTAGGGTTAAGGTTAGGGTTAGGGTTAGGTTTAGGGTTAGGGTTAGGGTTAGGTTTAGGGTAAGGGTTAGGGTTGGCATTAGGGTTAGGGTTAGGGTATGGGTTACGGTTAGGGTTAGGTTTAGGGTTAATGTTAGGTTTAGGGTTAGTGTTAGGGTAAGGGTAAAGGTTCGGATTAGGGTTAGGGTTAGGGTTAAGGTAAGGGTTAAGGTTAGTGTTAGGGTTAGGGTAAGGGTTAGGGTTGGGGTTAGGGTAAGGTTTACGGTTAGGATTAGGGTTAGGGTTAGAGTTAGGTTTGGGGTTAGGGTAAGGGAAAGTTTTAGGATTAAGTTTAGGGTTAGGGTTAGGTTAGGGTTAGGGTTAGGGTAAGGATTAGGGTTAGATTTAGGGTTAGGATAAGGGTTAGGGTTAGGGTTACGGTTAGGGTAGGGGTAAGGGTAAGTGTTAGGGTTAGGGTTAGGATAAGGGTTAGGGCTAGGGTTAGGGTTAGCATTATGGTTAGGGTTAGGTTAAGGGTAAGAGTAAGGGTTAGGGTTAGGGTTAGGGTTACGGTTAGGGTTAGGGGTTAGGGTTAGGGTTAGGTTTAGGCTTAGGGTTAGGGTAAGGATAAGAGTTAGGTTTCGGAATAGGATTACGGTTCGGGTTAGGTTTAGGGTTAGGCTTAGTTTAAGGGTAAGTTTTAGGTTTAGGATTAGGGTTATGGTTATGGTTAGGGTTAGGGTTAGGGTAAGGGTAAGGGTTAGGGTTAGATTTAGGGTTAGGGTAAGGGTTAGGGTTAGGGTTAGGGTAAGGGTAATGGTTAGGGTTAAGGTTAGGGTTAGAGTTAGGGTTAGGGTTATGGTTAGGTATAGGGCTTGGGTTAAGGTTAGGTTTATGGTTCGGGTAAGGTTAAGGGTTAGAGTTAGGGTTAGGGTTACGGGTAGGGTTAGGGGTTAGAGTTAGGGTTAGGGTTAGGTTTAGTGTTAAGGTTAGGGTAAGGATAAGAGTTAGGGTTAGGGATAGGATTAGGGTTCGGGTTAGTTTTAGGGTTAGGGTTAGTTTAAGGGTAAGGGTTAGGTTTAGGGTTAGGGTTATGGTTAAGGTTAGGGTTAGCGTTAGGGTAAGGCTAAGGGTTAGGGTTAGGGTTATGGTTAGGGTAAGGTTTAGGGTTAGGGTTAGGGTTATGGTTAAGTTTAGGGTTAGGGTTAGGGTTAGGGTTATGGTAAGGGTAAGGTTAGGTTCAGGTTTAGGGTTAGGATTAGGGTTAGTTTTAGGGTTAGGGTAAGGATAAGGGTTATGGTTAAGGTTAGGGTTAGGGTTAGGGTTAGGGTTAGGGATAAGGTTATGGTTAGGGTGAGGGTAAGGTTAAGTGTTAGGGTTAGGTTTAGGGTAAGGGTAAGTGTTAGGGTTAGGGTTAGGTTTTGGGTTAGGGTTATGGTTAGGGTTAGGGTTAGGGTAAGAGTAAGGGTTAGGGTTAGGATTAGGGTTAAGGTTAGGGTAATGGTTAGGGTTAGGGTTAGGGTTAGAGTTAGGTTTAGGGTTAGGTTTAGGGTTAGGGTTAGGTTTAGGGTGAGGGTTAGAGTTAGGGTAAGCGTTAGGGTTAGAGTTAGGTTTAGGGTTAGGTTTAGGGTTAGGGTTAGGTTTAGGGTGAGGGTTAGAGTTAGGGTAAGCGTTAGGGTTAGGGTTAGGGTTAGGGTTAAGGTTAGGGTTAGGGTTAGAGATAGGGTTAGGGTAAGAGTTAGGGTTAGGGTTAGGGTAAGGGTTAGGTTTAGGGTTAGTGTTAGGTTTAGGGTTAGAGTTAGGTTTAGGGTTATGGTTAGGGTAAGGGTTAGGGTTATGTTTAGGTTTAGGGTTAGGGTTAGGGTAGGGGTTAGGGTTAGGGTAAGGGAAAGGGTAAGTGTTAGGGTTATGGTTAGGGTAAGAGTTAGTGGTAAGGTTAGGGTTAGTGTAAGGGTAAGTGT
>JANJXV010000086.1:2790000-2867500 GCA_024803745.1 Megascapheus bottae
TTAGGGTTAGGGTTAGGGTTAGGTTTAGGGTTAAGTTTAGGGTAAGGGTTAGGGTTAGGGTTAGGGATAGGTTTAGGGTTAGGGTTAGGGTAAGGGTAAGGTTTAGTTTTAGGGTTAGGGTTAGGGTTAGGGTTAATGTTAGGTTTAGTGTTAGGGTTAGGGTAAGCTTTAGGGTTAGGGTTAGGGTTAGGTTTAGGGTTAAGTTTAGGGTAAGGGTTAGGGTTAGGGTTAGGGTAAGGTTTAGGGTTAGGGTTACGGTAAGGTTTAAGGTTAGCGTTAGTGTTAGTGTTAGAGTTAGGTTTAGGGTTAGGGTAAGGGTAATGGTAAGGGTTCAGGTTAGGGTTAGGGTTAGGTTAAGGGTTAAGGTTAGGGGTTAGGGTTAGGGTTAGTGTTAGGGTAAGGGTTAGGGTGAGGGTTAGGGTTAGTGCAAGGGTTAGGGTTAGGGTTAGGGTTAGGGTAAGTTTTAGGGTTAGGTTTAGGGTTAGGGTTAGGGTAAGGGTTAGGGTAAGAGTAAGGGTTAAGGGTAGTGTTAGGGTTAATGTTAGGGTTAGGATGAGGGTAAAGGTTAGCGTTAGGGTTAGGGTTAGGGTTAGGGTGAGGGTTAGGTTTAGTGGTATGTAAGGGTAAGGGTTAGGGTTAGGTTAGGGTTAGGTTTAGGGGTTAGGGTTAATGATAGGTTTAGGTTTAGGGTTAGATTTAGGGTAAGGGTAAAGTTTAGGGTTAGGCTTAGGGTAAGGGTTAGGGTTAGGGTAAGGGTAAGGTTTAGGGTTAAGCTTAGGGTTATGGTTAGGGTTAAGTTTAGAGTTAGGTTTAGGGTAAGTGTAAGGGTTAGGTTTAAGATTAGGGTTAGGGTAAGGGTTAGGGTTAGGTTTAGGGTTAGGTTTAGGGTAAGGGTAAGGGTAAGGGTTAGCGTTAGGGTTAGGGTTAGGTTTAGGGTTGGGGTTAAGGTTAGGGTTAGGGTAAGGGTAAGGTTTAGGGTTAGGGTTAGGGTAAGAGTTAGGGTTAGTGTTAGGGAAGGGTAGGGTTTAGGGTTAGTGTTAGGGTAAGGATTACTATTAGGGTTAGGGTTAGGGTAAGGGTTAGGTTTACGGTTAGGGTTAGAGTTAGGTTTGGGGTTAGGGTAAGGGTAAGGGTTAGGATTAATTTTAGGGTTAGGGTTAGGTTAGGGTTAGGGTTAGGGTTAGGGTAAGGATTAGGGTAAGGTTTAGCGTTAGGGTAAGGGTTAGTGTTACGGTTAGGGTTACGGTTAGTGTAGGGGTAAGGGTTAGGGTTAGGTTTAGGGTTAGGATTAGGGTAAGGATAAATGTTAGGGTTAGGGATAGGGTTAGGGTTCAGGTTATGGTTAGGGTTATGGTTAGGGTTAGTGTAAGTGCTAGGGTTGGGGTTACGGTAAGGTTTAGGGTTAGGGTTAGTGTTAGGGTTAGAGTTAGGGTTAGGGTTAGGGTTAGGTTAAGGGTTAGGGTAAGGTTTAGGGTTAGTGTAAGGTTTAGGGTTAGGGTTTGGTTTAAGGTAAGTGTTAGAGTTAGGGTTAGGGTTAGGGTTAGGGTAAGAATTAGGGTTAGGTTTAGGGTTAGGGTAAGGATTAAGGTTAGGTTAGGGTTAGGGTAAGGGTTAGGGTTAGGGTTAGGGTAAGTGTTAGGGTTAAGGTTAGGATTAGGGTTAGGTTTAGGGTTAGGTTTAGGGTTAGGGTTAGGTTTAGGGTAAGGGTTAGAGTTAGGGTAAGGGTTAGGGTTAGGGTTAGGGTTACGGTTAGTGTAGGGGTAAGGGTTAGGGTTAGGTTTAGGGTTAGGATTAGGGTAAGGATAAAACTTAGGGTTAGGATAGGGTTAGCGTTCAGGTTAGGTTTAGGGTTAGGTTTAGGGTAAGGGTAAGAGTTAGGGTTGGGTTAGGGTTAGGGTTATGGTTAGAGTTAGGGTAAGGGTTAGGGTTAGGTTTAGGGTAATGGTAAGGTTTAGGGTTAGGGTTATGGTTAGGGTTAGTGTTAGGTTTAGTGTTAGGTTTAGGGTAAGGTTTAGGGTTAGGGTTAGGTTTAGGGATAAGGTTAGGGTAAGGGATATGGTTAGGTTTAGGGTTAGGTTAAGGTTTAGGGTTAGGGTAAGGGTAATGGTAAGGGTTAAGGTTAGGGTTAGGGTTAGGTTAAGGGTTAAGGTTAGGGGTTAGGGTTAGGGTTAGTGTTAGGGTAAGGGTTAGGGTGAGGGTTAGGGTTAGTGTAAGGGTTCGGGTTAGAGTTAGGTTTAGGGTAAGTGTTAGGGTTAGTGTTAGGGTTAGGGTTATGATTAGGGTAAGGGTTAGGGTAAGGTTAAGGGTTAGGGTTAGTGTTGGGGTTAATGTTAGGGTGGGGGTGAGGGAAAGTGTACGGATTAGGGTTAGGTAAATAGTTAAGGTTAGGGTAAGGTTAAGGGTTAGGGTTAGAGTTAGGGTTAGGTTTAGGGTAAGTGTAAGTGTTAGGGATAGGATTAGGGTTAGGGTTAGGGTAGGGGTTAGGGTAAGGGTTAGGTTTAGGTTTAGGGTTAGGGTTAGGGTAAGGGTAAGGGTTAGCGTTAGGGCTAGGGTTAGGTTTAGGGTTGGGGTTAAGGTTAGGGTTAGGTTTAGGCTAAGGGTAAGTGTTAGGCTTAGGGTTAGGGAAAGGGTTAGGCTTAGGGTTAGTGTTAGGGTTAGGGTTAGGGTAAGCGTATGATTTAGGGTAAGGCTTAGGGTTATTGTTAGGGTTAGTGTTTTGGTAAGTTAAAGGGTTAGGGTTAGGGTTAAGGTAAGGGTTAGGGTTAGGTTGAGGTTTAGGGTTAGGGTTAGGGTTATGGTAAGGGTAAGAGTTAGGGTTAGGGTTAGGGTGAGGGTTAGGTTTAGGGGTATGTAAGGGTAAGGGATAGGGTTAGGGTAAGGGTAAGGGTTAGGGTTAGGGTAGGGTTAAGTGTAAGGGTAAGTGTTAGTTTTAGGATTAGGGTTAGGATAAGGTAAGGGTTAGGGTTAGGGTTAGGGTTATGGTTAGGTTTAGGTTTAGTTGTTATGGTTAGGGATAGGGTTAGGTTTAGGGTTTTGTTTAGGGTAAGGGTAAGGGTTAGGTTTAGGGTTAGGATTAGGGTTAGGTTAGGGTTAGGGTAAGGGTAAGTTTTAGGATTAAGCTTAGGGTTAGTGTTAGGGTTAGGTTTAGAGTTAGGTTTAGGGTAAGTGTAAGGGTTAGGGTTAAGATTAGGGTTAGGGTTAGGGTAAGGGTAAGGGTAAGGGTTAGGGTCAGGTTTAGGGTAAGGGTAAGGGTTAGCGCTAGGGTTAGGGTTAGGTTAAGGTTAGGGTAAGGGTTAGGGTTAGTGTTAGGGTAAGGATTAGTGTTAGGGTTAGGGTTAAGGTTAGGGTTAGGTTTAGGTTTAGGGTTACGGTTAGTGTTAGGGTTAGTTTTAGGTTAAGGGTATGTGTTAGGGTATGGTTTAGAGTTAGGGTTAGAGTTAGGGTAAGGGTAAGGGTTAGGGTTAGGGTTAGGGTTAGGGTAAGGGTTAGGGATAGTGTTAGGGAAAGTGTAGGGTTTAGGGTTAGTGTTAGGGTAAGGATTAGTGTTAGGGTTAGGGTTAAGGTTAGTGTTAGGTTTAGGGTTACGGTTAGGGTTAGGGTTAGTTTTAGGTTAACGATATGTGTTAGGGTTTGGGTTAGAGTTTGGGTGACAGTTAGGGTAAGGGTAAGGGTTAGGGTTAGGGTTAGGGATAAGGTAAGGGTAAGGGTTCGGGTTAAGGTTAGGTTTAGTGTAAGGGTTAGGGTTAGGTTTAGGGTAAGTGTAAGTGTTAGGTTTAGTGTTAGGGTTAGGATTAGGGTTAGGGTAAGGGTAAGGGTTAGGGTTAGGGCTAGGGTTAGGGTTAGGTTTAGGGTTAGGGTATGGATAAGGGTTAGTGTTAGGGTTAGGGTTAGGGTTAGAGTAAGGATTAGGGTTAGGGTTAGGGTAGGGGTTACGGTAAGGGTAAGTGTTAGGGTTAGGGTTAGGGTACGGGTAAGATTTAGGTTTAGGGTTAGGTTTAGGTTTAGAGTTAGGTTTAGGTTTAGGGTTAGGGTAAGGGTTAAGGTTAGGGTTAGGATTGGAGTTACGGTTAAGGTTATGGTGAAGTTTAGGGTTAGGGTAAGGGTTAGGATTAGGGTTATGGTAAGGTTTATGGTTAGGGTTAGGGGTAGGGTTAGGTTTAGAGTTAGGTTTAGGGTTAGGGTAAGGGTAAGGTTTAAGTTTAGGTTTAAGTTAAGGGTTAGGTTTAGGGTTAGGGTAAGGATTAGGGTTAGGGTTAGGGTGAGGGTAAGGGTTAGGGTTAGGGATAGGGTTAGGTTTCGGGGAAGGTTTAGGTTTAGGGATAGGGTAAGGGTAAGATTTAGGGTTGGGTTAGGGTTAGGTTAGGGTTAGGGTTAGCTTTAGGGTAAGGGTAATGGTTAGGGTTAGGGTTGAGGTAAGTGTAAGGGTTAGGGTTAGGGTTAGGTTTAGTGTAAGGGTTAGGGTTAGGTTTATGGTAAGTGTAAGTTTTAGGTTTAGGGTTAGTGTTAGGATTAGGGTTAAGGTAAGATTACGGGTTAGGGTTAGGTGTAGGTTTAGGGTTAGGTTTAGGGTTAGGGTACGGGTAATGATTAGTGTTAGGGTTAGGGTTAGGTTTAGAGTAAGGATTAGGGTTAGGGTTAGGGTAGGGATTAGGGTAAGGGTAAGTGTTAGGGTCAGGGTTAGGGTACGCGTAAGAGGTTAGGGTTAAGTTCAGGGTTAGGGTTAGCGGTTAGGTTTAGGGTTATGGTTAGGGTAAGGGTTAGGGTTAGGGTTAGGGTTACGTTTAGGGTTAGGGGTTAGGGTTAGGGTTAGGTTTAGGGATTGTGTTAGGGTTAGGGTTAGGGTTAGGGTAATGGTTAGGGTTAAAGTTTGGGTTAGGGTTAGGTTTAGGATTAGGGTTAGGGTTAGGGAAAGGGTAAGGTTTAGGGTTAGGATTAGGGTTAGGGTTAGGGTAAGGGTTAGGTTTAGGGTTAGGGTTAGGGTTTATTTTAGGGTTAGTGTTAGGGTAAGGGTAAAGGTTCGGGTTAGGTTTAGGGTTAGGTTTAAGATTATGATTAAGGTGAGGGTTTCGGTTAGGGTAAGGGTTAGGTTTCGGGTTAGGGTTAGGTTTAGGGTTAGTGTTAGGGTTATGGTTAGAGTTAGGTTTAGGGTTAGGGTAAGGGTAAGGGTTAGGGTTAGGGTTAGGGTTAGGGTAAGGGTAAGGGTTAGTGTTAGGGTTAGGGTTAGGTTTACTGTTGGGGTTAAGGTTTGGGCTAGGGTAAGTGTTAGGGTTAGGGTTAAGGTTAGGATTAGGTTTAGGGTTATGGTTAGGGTTAGGGTTAGTTCTAGGTTAAGGGTATGTGTTAGGGTTAGGGTTAGGGTTAGCGTTAGGGTAAGGGAAAGGGTTAGGGTTAGGGTTAAGGTAAGGGTAAGGGTTCGGGTTCGGGTTAGGTTTAGTGTAAAGGTTAGGGTTAGGTTTAGGGTAAGTGTAAGTTTTAGGTTTAGTGTTAGGGTTAGGATTAGTGTTAGGGTAAGGGTAAGAGTTAGGGTTAGGGTTAGGGTTAGGGTATGGGTAAGGGTTAGTGTTAGGGTTAGGGTTAGGGTTAGAGTAAGGATTAGGGTTAGGTTTAGGGTTAGAGTAGGGGTTAGGGTAAGGGTAAGAGTTAGGGTTAGGGTTGGGTACGGGGAAGGGTTAGGGTTAGGGTTAGGGTTAGGGTTAGCGGTTAGGGATAGGGTTAGGGTTAGGGGTTAGGGTTAGTGTTAGGTTTAGGGTAAGGGTTAGGGTTAGGGGCTTTGGTTAGTGTTAGGGTTAAGTTAAGGGTTAGGGTTAGAGTTAGGGTTAGGGTTATGGTTAGGATAAGGGTTAGTGTTAGGGTTAGGGTTAGGGTTAGGGTAAGGGTAAGTATTAGTGTTAGGGTTAGGGTTAGGGTTAGGGTAAGGGTTGGGTTAGGGTTAGGGCTACGGTTAGGTTTAGGGTTGGGGTTGAGGTTAGCGTTAGGGTTAGGGTTAGGGTTAGGGTGAGGGTTAGGGTTAGGGTAAGGGTAAGGTTTCGGGTTAGGGTTAGGGTTAGGTGTTATGGTAAGGTTTAGGGTTAGGGTTAGGTTTAGGTTTAGGGCTAGGGTAAGGTTAAGGGTTAGGGTTAGGGTTAGGGTTAAGGTTAGGTTTAGGGTTAGGGTTAGAGTTAGGTTTAGGGTTAGGGTGAGGGTAAGGGTAAGGGTTAGGTTTAGGGTTAGGGTTCTGGGTAGGGAAAGGGTAAGCGTTGGGGTTAGGTTTAGGGCTAGGTTATGGATTAGGTTTACGGTTAGGGTTAGGTTTAGTGTTAGGGTATGGGTAAGGGTTAGTGTTCGGGTTAGGGTTAGGTTTAGAGTAAGGATTAGGGTTAGGTTTAGGGTTAGAGTAGGGGTTAGGGTAAGGGTTAGGGTTAGGGTTAGGGTTAGGGCTACGGTTAGGTTTAGGGTTGGGGTTGAGGTTAGCGTTAAGGTTAGGGTTAGGGTTAGGGTGAGGGTTAGGCTTAGTGTAAGGGTAAGGTTTCGGGTTAGGGTTAGGGTTAGGTGTTATGGTAAGGGTTAGGTTTAGGGTTAGGTTTAGGGTTAGGGCTAGGGTAAGGTTAAGGGTTAGGGTTAGGGTTAGGGTTAAGGTTAGGGTTAGGGTTAGGGTTAGAGTTAGGTTTAGCTGTTAGGGTTCTGGGTAGGGAAAGGGTAAGGGTTAGGTTAGGGTTAGGGTTAGGTTGTGGATTAGGGTTAGGGTTAGGGTTATGATTAGGGTTACCTATGGTTTAGGGTTAGGGTTAGGTTTAGATTTAGGGTTAGGGTTAGGGTGGATAAGGGTTAGGGTTAAGGTTAGGGTAAGGGTAAGGGTAAGGGTTAAGTTAAGGGTTAGGGTTAGGGTAATGGTAAGGGTTAAGTTTAGGGTTAGGGTTAGGTTTAGGGTTAGGGTTAGGGTTAGGGTAAGAATAAGGGTTAGGGTAAAGGTTAGGTTTAGGGTTAGGGTTAGGTTTAAGTTTAGGTTAGGGTGAGGGTAGGGGTTAGGATTTGGTTTAGGGTTAGGGTTAGAGTAGGATAAGAGTTAGGGTTAGGGTTAGGGTTAGGTATAGGGTTAGGGTTAGGGTTAGGGTTAGGTATAGATTTAGGGTTAGGGTTAGGGTAAGGGTTAGGGTTATGGTTTATGTTAGGGTTAGGGTTAGGTTTAGGTTAGGGTTAGGGTTAGGGTAAGGGTAAGGTTTAGGGTCAGGATTAGGTTTAGGGTTAGCGTAAGGGTTAGGGTTAAGGTTAGGTTTAGTGTTGGGGTTAAGGTTAGGGTTAGGTTAAGGGTTACGGTTAGGGTTAGGGTTGGTTTTGTTAGGTTTAGGGTTACGGTTAGGGTTAGAGTTAGGGTTAGGGTAAGGGTATCTGTTAGGGTTAGGGTTAGGGTTAGGATAAGGGTTAGGGTTAGGGTTAGGGTTTGTGTAAGGGTAAGTGTTAGCGTTAGGGTTAGGCTAGGGTTAGTGTTAGGGTTAGGGTTAGGGTTAGGGTTAGGGTTTGGTTAGGGTTAGGGTTAGGGTTAGGGAAAGCGTAAGGTTTAGGGTTAGTTTTAGTGTAAGGATTAGTATTAGGGTTAGGGTTAGGGTAAGGGTTAGGTTTAGGGTTAGGGTTACGGTTAGGGTTAGGGGTTAGGGTTAGGTTAAGGGTAAGGGTTAGGGTTAGGGTTAATGTTAGGGTTAGAGTAATGGTTAGGGTTAGGGGTAGGGTTAGGGTTAGGGTAAGGGTAAGGGTAAGGGTAAGTGTTAGTGTTAAGATTAGGGTTAGGGTTAGGGTTGGGGTAAGGGTAAGAGTTAGGGTTAGGTTTAGGGTTAAGTTAAGGGTTAGGGTAAGGGTTAGGGTAAGGGTATGTGTTAGGGTTAGGCTTAGGGTTGCTGTTACGGTTAGCATTTGGGTAAGGGTAAGGTTTAGGGTTAAGGTTAGGGTTATTGTTAAGGTTATGGTTAGGGTTAGTGTAAGTGTTAGGGTTAGGGTTACGGTAAGGTTTAGGGTTATGTTTAGTGTTAGGGTTAGAGTTAGGTTTATGGTTAGGGTAAGGGTTAGGGTTAGGGTTAAGTTTAGGGTTAGGGTTAGGTTAAGGGTTAAGGTTAGGCGTTAGGGTTAGAGTTAGGGTTAGGGTTAGGTTAGGGTAAGGGTTAGGGTTAGGTTTAGGATTAGTGTAAGTGTTAAGGTTAGAGTTTGGTTTAAGGTAAGTGTTAGAGTTAGGGTTAGGGTTAGTGTTAGGGTAAGAGTTAGGGTTAGGGTTAGTGTTATGGTAAGGATTAGGGTTAGGGTTAGAGTTATGTTAAGGGTTAGGGGTTATTGTTAGGGTTAGGTTTAGTTCTAGGGTTTGGATAAGGGAAAGGGTTAAGGTTAGGGATAGGTGTAGGTTTCGGGTAAGGTTTAGGGTTAGGGTTAGGGTAAGGGTAAGAGTTAGGGTTGGGTTAGGGTTAGGGTTAGGGTTAGGGTTAGCGTTAGGGTAAGGGTAAGGGTTAGGGTTAGGGTTAAGGTAAGGGTAAGGGTTAGGGTTAGGGTTAGGTTTAGTGTAAGGGTTAGGGTTAGGTTTAGGGTAAGTGTAAGTTTTAGTTTTAGCATTAGGGTTAGGATTAGGGTTAAGGTAAGGTTAAGGGTTAGGGTTAGGTGTAGGGTTAGGGTTAGGTTTAGGGTTAGGGTACGGGAAAGGGTTAGTGTTAGGGTTAGAGTTAGGGTTACAGTAAGAATTAGGGTAAGGGTTAGGGTTAGGGTAGGGGTTAGGGTAAGGGTAAATGTTAGGGTTAGTTTTAGGCTATGGGTAAAGGTTAGGAATAGGGTTAGGTTTAGGGTTAGCTGTTAGGGTTAGGGTTAGGGTTAGGGTTATGTTTAGGGTAAGGGGTTAGGTTAACGGTTAGGTTTAGGGTTACGGTTAGGGTTAGGTAAAGGGTAATGGTTAGGGTTAAGTTTAGGGTTAGGGTTAGGTTTAGGGTTAGGGTTAGAGTTAGGGAAAGGGTAAGGTTTAGGGTTAGGATTAGGGTTAGGGTTAGGGTAAGGATAGGGTTAGGTTTAGGGTTAGGGTTAGGTTTAGGGTTAGTGTTAGGGTAAGGGTAAAGGTTCGGGTTAGGTTTAGGGTTAGGTTTAAGGTTATGGTTAAGGTTAGGGTTGGGTTATGGTAAGGGTTAGGGTTAGGGTTAGGGTTAGGTTTAGGCTTAGGTTAGGGTTAGGGTTAGAGTTAGGTTTAGGTTTAGGGAAAGGGTAAGGGTTAGTGGTAGGATTAGGTTTAGTGTTAGGGTAAGGGTAAGGGTTAGGGTTAGGGTTAGGGTTAGGTTTACGGTTGGGGTTAAGGTTGGGTTAGGGTAAGTGTTAGGGTTAGGGTTAAGTTTAGGGTTAGGTTTAGGGTTACGGTTAGGGTTAGGGTTTGTTTTAGGTTAAGGGTTTGTGTTAGGGTTTGGGTTAGAGTTAGGGTTAGCGTTAGGGTAAGGGTAAGGGTTAGGGTTAGGGTTAGGGATAAGGTAAGGGTAAGGGTTCGGGTTAGGGTTAGGTTTAGTGTAAGGGTTAGGGTTAGGTTTAGGGTAAGTGTAAGTTTTAGGTTTAGTGTTAGAGTAAGGATTAGGTTTAGGGTTAGGGTAGGGGTTAGGGTAAGGGTAAGTGTTAGGGTTAGGGTTAGGGTACGGGTAAGGTTTAGGGTTAGGCTTAGGTTTAGGGTTAGAGTTAGGTTTAGGTTTAGGGTTAGGGTAAGGGTTAAGGTTAGGGTTAGGTTTAGAGTTAGGGTTAAGGTTATGGTGAAGGTTAGGATTAGGGTTAGGTTAAGGGTTAGGGTTAGGGTTAGGGTAAGGTTTAGGGTTAGGGTTAGGGTTAGGGTTAGAGTTAGGTTTAGGGTTAGGGTAAGGGTAAGGTTTAGGGTTAGGGTTAAGTTAAGGGTTAGGGTTAGGGTTAGGGTGAGGGTAAGGGTTAGGGTTAGGGATAGGGTTAGGTTTCGGGGAAGGTTTAGGTTTAGGGATAGGGTAAGGGTAAGATTTAGGGTTGGGTTAGGGTTAGGGTTAGGGTTAGGGTTAGCTTTAGGGTAAGGGTAATGGTTAGGGTTAGGGTTGAGGTAAGTGTAAGGGTTAGGGTTAGGGTTAGGTTTAGTGTAAGGGTTAGGGTTAGGTTTATGGTAACTGTAAGTTTTAGGTTTAGGGTTAGTGTTAGGATTAGGGTTGAAGTAAGATTACGGGTTAGGGTTAGGTGTAGGGTTAGGGTTAGGGTAAGGGTTAGGGTTAGGTTTAGAGTTAATGTTAGGATTAGGTTAAAAGTTAGGCTTAGGGTTAGGGTTAGGAGAAGGGTTAGGTTTAGGGTAAGGGTAAAGTTTAGGGTTAGGGTTAGGGTTAGGTTTTGGTTTACGGTTAGGGCTAGGGTCAGGGTAAGGGTAAGGGTTAGGGTTAAGGTTAGGGTTAGGGTTAGGTTTAGGGTTACGGTTAGGGTTAGGGTACGGGTAAGGGTTAGGTTGAGGATTAGGTTAAGGGTTAGGGTAAGGGTTAGGTTTAGGGTTCGGGTTAGGTTTAGGGTTAATGTTAGGGTTAAGGGTAGGGTTAGGGTTAGGTTTAGGGTTAGGTTTAGGATTAGGGTTAGCGTTAGAGAAAGGGTAAGGGTTAGGTTTAGGGTTAGAGTTAAGTTAAGGGTAAGGGTTAGGGTTACGGTTAGAGTTAGGTTTATGGTAAGGGTTAGGGTTAGGTTTAGGGTAAGTGTAAGGTATGGGTTGGGGTTAGGGTTAGGGTTAGGGTAAAGGTAAGGGTTAGGGTTAGGGTTGGGGTTAGGTTTAGGGTTAGGGTAAGGGTAAGGGTTAGGGTTAGTCTTAGGGTTTGGGTTAAGGTTACTGTAAGAGTAAGGGTTAGGGTTAGGGTTAGGTTTAGAGTTAGGGTAAGGGTTAGGGTTAGGGTTAGGGTTAGAGTTAGGTTAGGTTTAGGTTTAGTGTTGGGACTAAGGTTAGGGTTAGGGGAAGTGTTAGGGTTAGGGATAGGGTAAGGGTAAGTGTTAGGATTAGGGTTAGGGTTAGGGTAAGGGTAAGGTTTAGGGTTAGCGTCAGGTTTAAGGTTAGGGTTAGGGTTAAGGGTTAGGGTTAGGATTAGGGTTAGGGTTGGGGTAAGGGTTAGGGTTAGGGTTAGGGGTAGGGGTAGGGGTAGGTTTAGGGTTAGGGTTAGGGTAAGTATAAGGGTTAAGGTTAGACTTAGGGTTAGGGTTAGGGTTAGAGTAAGGGTTAGGGTTAGGGTTAGGGTAAGTGTAAGGGTAAGGGTTAGGGTTCGGGTTAGGGTTAGGGGTTACGGTTAGGGTTAGGTTTAGGGTTAGTGTTAGGGTAAGGGTAAGGGATAGGGTTAGGGATAGGGTTAGGGTTAAGGTTAGGTTTAGGGTTAGGTTTAGGTTAGGGTAGGGGTTTGTGTAAGTCTAAGTGTTAGGGTTAGTGTTAGGTTTAGGATAAGGGTAAGGTTTAGAGTTAGGGTTAGGGTTAGAGTTAGGGGTTAGGGTTAGGGTTAGGATTAGGGTTAGGGTGAGGGTTAGGGTTAGGGGTTAGAGTTAGTGTTAGGGTTAGGTTAAAGGTTAGGGTTAGGGTTAGGGTTAGGAGAAGTGTTAGGGTTAGTTTTAGGTTTAGGGTAAGGGTAAGGTTTAGGGTTATGGTTAGGGTTAGGTTTTGGGTTAGGGTTAGGTTTAGGGTAAGGGTAAGGGTTAGGGTTAAGGTTAGGGTTAGGGATAGGTTTAGGGTTAGGGTTAGGGTTAGGGTAAGGTAAGGGTTAGGTTTAGGATAAGGTTAAGGGTTAGGGTAAGGGTTAGGGTTAAGTTTCGGGTTAGGTTTAGGGTTAGTGTTAGGGTAGGGTAAGGTTTAGGGTTAGGATTAGTTTTAGTGTTTGGGTTAAGGTTAGGGTTAGGGTTAGGTATACGGTTAGGTATAGGGTTAGGTTTAGGGTCAGGTTTAGGATTAGGGTTAGCGTTAGAGTAAGGGTAAGGGTTAGTTTTAGGGTTAGGGTTAAGGTAAGGGTAAGGGTTAGGGTTACGGTTAGGGTTAGGTTTAGGGTAAGTATTAGGTTTAGCTTTAGGGTAAGGGTAAGGTTTAGGGTTTGGTTTAGGGTTAGGGTTAGTGTAAGTATTAGGTTTAGGTTTAGGGTAAGGGTAAGGTTTAGGGTTTGGTTTAGGGTTAGGGTTAGGGTAAAGGTAAGGGTTAGGGTTAGGGTTAGGGTTAGGTTTAGGGTTAGGGTAAGGGTAAGGGTTAGGGTTAGGCTTAGGGTTAGGTTTAGGGTTACTGTAAGGATAAGGGTTAGGGTCATGGTTAGGTTTAGGGTTATGTTTAGGATTAGAATAAGGGTAAGGGTTAGTGTTAGGGTTATGGTTAGGGGTTAGGGTTATGGTTAGGGTTAGGGTAAGCGAAAGGGGTAGAGTTAGCGTTAGGGTTAAGGATAGGGTAAGGGTAAGGGTTAGGGTTATGGTTAGGGGTTACAGTTAGGGTTAGGTTTATGGGTAGGGTTAAGGTAAGTTTAAGGGATAGGGTTAGGGTTAGGGTTAGGGTAAGGTAAGGGTTAGGGCTAGGGTTAGGGTTAGAGCTAAGGTTAGGGTTAAGGTTAGGGTTAGAGTAAGTGTTAGGTTTAGGGTTAGGGTTAGGTTTAAGGTTAGGGTTAGGGTTAGGGTTAGGTTTCGGATAAGGGTTAGGGTTAGGATTAGGGTAAGTGTAAGGGTAACGGTAAGGTTAGCGTTAGTGTTAGGGTTATGTTTAGGTTTAGGGTAAGGGTAAGGGTTAGGGTTAGGGTTAGGGTTTGGGTTAGGGTAAGGGTAAGGGTTATGGTTAGGGTTAGGTTTAGGGTTAGTTTTAGGGTTAGGGTAAGGATAAGGGTTAAGTTTAGGATTAGGGTTAGGGTTAGGGTAAGGGTTAGGATAAGGGTAAGGGTTAGGGTAGGGTTTGGGTTAGGGGTAAGGTTTAAGGTTAGGGTTAGGGTTAGGTTTAGGAGTTAGTGTTAGGGTTAGGGTTAGGGTTAGGGTAAGGGTTAGGGTTAGGGTTTAGGGTTAGTGATAGGGTTAGGTTAAGGGTTAGGGTTAGGGTTATTGTTAGGATAAGGGTTAGGGTTATGGTTAGGTTTAGAGTAAGTATCAGTGTTAGTGTTAGGGTTAGTTTTAGGATTAGGGTTAGGGTAAGGGTTAGGGTTAGGGTTAGGGTTAGGTTTAGGGTTGGGGTTAAGGTTTGAGTTAGGGTTAGGGAAAGGGTAATGTTAGGGTTAGGTTTAGTTTTAGGGTAAGGGTAAGGGTTATGGTTAGGGTTAGGGTTACGGGTTACGGTTAGGGTTAGGTTTAGGTTTAGGTGTATGGTAAGGGTAAGGGAGTGGGTTAGGGACAGGGTTAGGGTTAAGGTTAGGTTTAGGGTTAGGATCAGTGTAAGGGTAAGGGTTAGGGTTAGGGTTAGTATTAGGGTTAGGGTTAGGGTTAGGTATAGTGTTAGGTTAGGGTTAGGTATAGGTATAGGTATAGGGTTAGGGTAAGGGAAAGGGTTAGGGTTAGGGTTAGGGTTAGAGTTAGGTTAGGGAAAGGATAAGCATTAGGGTTAAGGTTAGGTTTAGGGTTAGGGTTAGGGTTAAGGTTAGGGTTATTGTTAGGGTTAGCGTTAGGGTAAGGGTAATGGTTAGGTTTAGGGTTAGGGTTAAGGTAAGGGTAAGGGTTAGGGTTAGTGTTAGGGTTAGGTTTAGGGTAAGGGTTAGGGTTAGGTTTAGGGTAAGGGTAAGGTTTAGGGTTAGGCCTAGGTTTAGGTTTAGGGTTAGGGTAAGGGTAAGGGTTAAGGTTAGGGTTAGGGTTAGGGTTAGCGTAGGGGATAGGGTAAGTCTAAGAGTTAGGGTTGGTGTTAGGGTTAGGATAAGGTAAGGGTTAGGGTTAGTGTTAAGGTTAGGGTTAGGGTTAGGGTTAAGGTTAGGGTTAGGGTTAGGGTAAGGGTTAGGGTTAGGGTTAGGGTTAGGTTTAGGTTTAGAGTTAGGGTTAGGGTAAAGGTAAGGATTAGGGTTAGATTTAGGGTTAGGTTTAGTGTTGGGGTTGAGGTTAGCGTTAGGGTAAGGGTTAGTGTTAGGGTTTGGGTTAGGTATAGGGTTAGGTTGAGGGTTAGGTTAGGGTTAGGGAGCTAGGGTTAGGGTAAGGGTATGTGTTAGATTTAGGGTTAGGGTTAGGGTTAGGGTTAGCATTAGGGTAAGGGTAATGGTTAGGTTTAGGGTTAGTGTTAATGTA
Source organism: Megascapheus bottae (assembly GCA_024803745.1). Taxonomy (NCBI): domain Eukaryota; kingdom Metazoa; phylum Chordata; class Mammalia; order Rodentia; family Geomyidae; genus Megascapheus; species Megascapheus bottae. The sequence goes on from JANJXV010000086.1 coordinate 2,804,170, forward strand.
AGGGTAATGGATAGGGTTAGGGTTACGTTTAGGTTTAGGGTAAGGGTTAGGGTTAGGATTAGGGTAAGGGTAAGGTTTAGCGTTAGGGTTTTGGGTTAGGGTTAGGGTAACGGTAAGGGTTAGGGTTATGGTTAGGGTTAGGTTTAGGGTTAGGGGAAGTGTAAGGGTTAGGGTTAGGGTTAGGGTTAGGGTTTGGGTTAGTTTAAGGGTAAGGGTTATGATTAGGATTAGGTTTAGGGCTAGGTTTAGGGTTAGGGTAAGGGTAAGTGTTAGCATTACGATTAGGTTTAGGGTTAGGGTAAGGGTTAGGTTTAGGGTTAGGGGTGGGTTTAGGGTAAGGGTAAGTGTTAGGGTTAGCATTAGGGTTAGGATAAGGGTAAGGGTTAGGGTTAGGGTTAGGTTTAGAGGTATGGTTTAGGTTTAGGGTTGGAGTTAAGGTTTGGGTTGGGGTTAGGGTCAGGGTAAGGGTTAGGGTTAGGGTTAGGGTTAGGGTATGGGTAAGGGTTAGCGTTAGGGTTAGGGTTAGGGGTTACGGTTAGGGTTAGGTTTAGGGTTAGTTGTAGGGTAAGGATAAGGGAAAGGGATAGGGATAGGGTTAGGGTTAAGGTTAGGTTTAGGGTTAGGATTAGGGTAAGGGTAAGGGTTAGGGTTAGGGTTAGGGTTAAGGTTAGGGTTAGGGTTAGGGTTAGGGTAAGGGTTAGGTTTAGATTAAGGGTTAGGGTTAGGGTAAGGGTAAGTGTTAGGGTTAGGGTTAGGTTTAGGGTTAGGGAAAGGATAAGGGGTAGGGTGAAGGTAAGGTTTAGGGTTTGGGTTAGGGTTAAGGTTAGGGTTAGGTTTAGGGTTAGGGTTAGCGTTAGGGTAAGGGTAAGGGTTAGGGTTAGGGTTAGGGTTAGGGTTAGGGTTAAGGTATGAGTAAGGGTTAGGGTTACGGTTAGGTTTACGTTAAGGGTTAGGGTTAGGGTTAAGGTTAGGGTAGGGTTTAGGGTTAGGGTTAGGGTTAGGGTAGGGTTTAGGGTAAGTCTAAGTGTTAGGGTTGGTGTTAGGGTTAGGATAAGGTTAAGGGTTAGGGTTAGTGTTAGGGTTAGGGTTAGGTTTAGGGTTAAGGTTAGGATTAGGGTTAGGATAAGGGTAAGGGTTAGGGTTAGGTTTAGCGTTATGGATAGGGTAAGGGTAAGAGTTGGGGTTAGGGTTAGGGTTAGGTTTAGGGTTAGGGTTAGGTTTAGGGTTAGGGTAAGGGTTAGGGTTAGGGGTTAGGAATATGGTTAGTGTAAGGGTTATGGTTAGTGTTAGGGTTACGGGTAGGTTTAGGCTTAGGTTAAGGGTTAGGGTTAAGGTTTGGGTTAGGGTAAGGGCAAGTGTTAGGGTTAGGGTAAGGATTAGGTTTAGGGTAAATGTAAGGGTTAGGGTTAGGGTTAGGTTTAGGGTTAGGGTTAGGGTGAGGGTTAGGGTAAGGGTAAGCGTGAGGGTTAAGGTTAGGGTTAGGGTTACTTTTAGGGTTAGGGTTAGGGTAAGGGTTAGGGTTAGGGTTAGGATTAGGTTTAGGGTAAGGGTTAGGGTTAGGGTGAGGGTTAGGGTTAGGGTTAGGGTAAGGGTTAGGGTTAGGGTTATGTTTAATGTTTTTGTTAAGGTTAGGGTTCTGGTAAGGGTTAGGGTTAGTGTTAGGTTTAGGGTCAGGTTTAGGGTTACGGTTAGGGTTACGAATAGGGTTAGGCTAAGGGTATGTGTTAGGGTTAGGGTTAGAATTAGGGTTAGGGTTAGCATTAGGGTAAGGGTTAGGGTTAGGATTAGGTTTAGGGTTAAGGTAAGAATAAGGGTTAGGGTAAGGTTTAGGGTTAGGATTAGGGTAAGTGTTAGGGTTAGGTTTAGGGTAAGGGTAAGGTTTCCTGTTAGCGTTAGGGTAAGGGTAAGGGTTAGGGTTAGGGTTAGGGTTAAGTTAAGAGTATGTGTTAGGGTTAGGGTTACAGTTAGGGTAAGCGTTAAGGTAAGGGTAAGGATTAGGGTTAGGGTTAGGTTTAGGGTTAAGCTAAGGGTAAGTCTTAGTTTTAGAGTTAGGGTTAGGTTTAGGGTAAGGGTTAGGGTTAGGTTTAGGGTAAGGGTAAGGTTTAGGGTTAGTGTTATGGAAAGTGTAAGGGTTAGGGTTAGGGTAAGGGTTAAGGTAAGAGTAAGGGTTAGGGTTAGGGTTAGGGTTAGGTTTAGGGTAAGGGTTAGGGTTAGGTTTAGGGTAAGGGTTAGGTTTAGGGTTAGGGTTAGGTTTAGGGTTAGGGTAAGGGTAAGGGTTAGGATTAGGTTAGGGTAGGGGTTAGTGTAAGTCTAAGTGTTGGGGTTAGTGTTAGGGTTAGGATAATGGTAAGGGTTAGAGTTTGGGTTAGGGTTAGAGTTAGGGTCTAGGGTTAGGGTTAGGGTTAGGGTAAGGGTTAGGGTTAGGGGTTAGGGTTAGTGTTAGGTTTAGGTTAAAGATTAGGGTTAGGGTTAGGGTTAGGAGAAGGGTTAGGGATAGGGTTAGGTTTAGGGTAAGTGTAAGGTTTAGGGTTAGGGTTAGGGTTAGGTTTTGGGTGAGGGTTAGGGTTAGGGTTAGGGTAAGGGTAAGGCTTAGGGTTAAGGTTAGGGTTAGGGTTAGGTTTAGGGTTATTGTTAGGGTTAGGGGAATTGTAAGGGTCAGGTTTAGGATTAGGTTAAGGGTTAGGGTAAGGGTTAGGGTTAGGTTTAGGGTTAGTGTTAGGGTGAAGGTTAGGTTTATGGTAAAGTTAAGGGTTAGGGTTAGGTTTAGGGTTAGGAGTAGGGTTAGGTTAAGGGTTAGGTGTAGGGTTAGGTATAGGGTTAGGTTTAGGGTTAGGTTTAGGATTAGGGTTAGCGTAAGAGTAAGGGTAAGGGTTAGGGTTAGGGTTAGGGTTAAGTTAAGGTTAAGGGTTAGGGTTACGTTTAGGGTTAGGTTTAGCATAAGGGTTAGGGTTAGGTTTAGGGTAAGGGTATGGTTTAGGGTTCGGGTTAGGGTTAGGGTTAGGGTAAAGGTAAGGTTTAGGGTTAGAGTTAGGGTTAGGTTTAGGGTTAGGTTAAGGGTAAGGGTTAGGGTTAGGGTTAGGGTTAGGGTTACTGTTAGGGTAAGGGTTAGGGTTAGGGTTAGGGTAAGGGTTAGGGTTAGGGTTAGGTTTAATGTTTTTGTTAAGGATAGGTTTCGGGTAAGGGTTAGGGTTAGGGTTAGCGTTAGGTTTACGGTCAGGTTTAGGGTTACGGTTAGGGTAACGGATAGGGTTAGGCTAAGGGTATGTGTTAGGGTTAGGGTTAGGATTAGGGTTAGGGTTAGCGTTAGGGTAAGGTTAAGGGTTAGGTTTAGGGTTAGGATTAGGGTTAGGGTTAAGGTAAGGATAAGTGTTAGGGTAGGTTTTAGGGTTAGGATTAGGGTAAGTGTTAGGGTTAGGTTTAGGGTAAGGGTAAGGTTTACTGTTAGCGTTAGGGTAAGGGTAAGGGTTAGGGTTAGTGTTAGGGTTAAGTTAAGGGTATGTGTTAGGGTTAGGGATACAGTTAGGGTTAGCGTTAAGGTAAGGGTAACGGTTAGGGTTAGGTTTAGGGTTAGGATTAGGGTTAGGGTAAGGGTTAGGTGTAGGGTTAGGTATAGGGTTAGGTTTAGGGTTAGGTTTAGGATTAGGGTTAGTGTAAGAGTAAGTGTAAGGGTTAGGGTTACGGTTAGGGTTAAGTCAAGAGTAAGGGTTAGGGTTAGGGTTAGGTTTAGGGTAAGGGTAAGGTTTAGGGTTAGGGTTAGGGTTAGGGTTAGGGTAAGGGTATGGTTTAGCGTTAGTGTTAGGGTTAGGGTTAGGTTTAGGGTTAGGGTAAGGGTAAGGGTTAGGGTTTGGGTAATGGTTAGGGTAAGGGTTAGGGTTAGGTTTAGGTTAGGGGTTAGTGTAAGTCTAAGTGTTAGGGTTAGTGTTAGGGTTAGGATAATGGTAATGGTTAGAGTTAGGGTTAGGGTTAGAGTTAGGGGTTAGTGTTAGGGTTAGGTTTAGGGTTAAGGTAAGGGTTAGGGTTAGGGGTTAGAGTTAGTGTTGGGGTTAGGTTAAAGGTTAGGGTTAGGGTTAGGGTTAGCAGAAGGGTTAGGGTTAGGGTTAGGTTTAGGGTAAGGGTAAGGCTTAGGGTTAGGGTTAGGGTTTGGTTTTGGGTTACCCTTAGGGTTAGGGTTAGGGTAACGGTAAGGGTTAGGGATAAGGTTAGGGTTAGGGTTAGGATTAGGTTTAGGGTTAGGGTTAGGGTAAGGGTTAGGTTTAGGATTAGGTTAAGGGTTAGGGTAAGAGTTAGGGTTAGGGTTCGGGTTAGGTTTAGGGTTAGTGTTAGGGTTAAGGTAAGTGTTAGGGTAAGGTTAAGGGTTAGGGTTAGGTTTAGGGTTAGGATTTGGGTTAGGGTAAGGGTTCGGTATAGGGTTAGGTATAGGGTCAGCTTTAGGGTTAGGTTTAGGATTATGGTTAGCGTTAGAGAAAGGGTAAAGTTTAGGTTTAGGGTTAGGGTTAAGTTAAGGGTAAGGGTTAGGGTTACGGTTAGGGTTACGGTTTAGGATAAGGGTTAGGGTTAGGTTTAGGGTAAGGGTAAGGTTTAGAGTTAGGGTTAGGGTTAGGTTTAGGGTTAGGGTAAGGGTAAGAGTTAGGGTTAGGCTTAGGTTAGGGTTAGGGTTACTGTAAGGGTAAGGGTTAGGGTTAGGGTTACGTTTAGGGTTAGGGTAGTGTTAGGATTAGGGTTAGAGTTAGGTTAGGTTTAGGTTTAGTGTTGTTGTTAAGGTTAGGGTTAGGGGAAGGGTTAGGGTTAGGGTTAAGGGTTAGTGTTAGGTTTAGGGTTAGGGTTGGGGTAAGGGTTAGGGTTAGGGTTAGGCATAGGGTTAGGTTTAGGTTTAGGGTTAGGGTAAGTGTGAGGGTTAAGGTTAGGCTTAGGGTTAGATTTAGTGTTTGGGTTAAGGTTAGGGTTAGTGTAAGGGTTAGGGTTATGGTTAGGGTTAGGTTTAGGTTTAGGTTTAGGGTTATGGTTAGGGTTAGGTTAGGGTTAGCGTAAGGGTATGTGTTAGGTTTAGGGTTAGGGTTAGGGTTAGGGTTAGGTTAAGGGTAAGTTTTAGGGTTAGGGTTAGGGTTAAGGTAAGAGTAAGGGTTAGGGTTAGGTTAGGGTTAGGTTTAGGGTAAGGGTTAGGGTTAGGTTTAGGGTAAGGGTAAGGTTTAGGGTTAGGGTTAATGTTAGGGTAAGAGTTAGAGTTATGGTTAGGGTTAGGGTTAGGGTAAGGGTAAGGTTTAGGTTTAGGGATAGGGTAAGTGTTAGGGTTAGGTTTAGGGTTAGGGTAGGGGTTAGGGTAAGGGTTAGGTTTAGGGTTAGGGTTAGGGTAAGGGTAAGGGTTAGGGTTAGGTTTAAGGGTTAGGTTTAGGGTTAGGGCAAGGGTTAGGGTTAGGGCTAGTTTTAGGGGTTAGGGTTAGGGTTAGGGTTAGGGGTTAGGGTTAGGTTTAGGGTTAGGGTAAGGTTTAGGGTTAGGGGTTGGACTTAGTGTTAGGGTTAGGTTAAGAGTTATGGTTAGGGTTAGGGTTAGGATAAGGGTTAGGGTTAGTGTAAGTGTTAGTGTTAGGGTTAGGGTTAGGGCTAGGGTTAGGGTTGGGGTAAGGTTAAGGGTTAGGGTTAAGGTTAGGGTTAATGTTATGTTTAGGGTTAGGGTTAGGGTTAGGGTTAGGGTAAGGGTTAGGGTTAGGTTTAGGGTTAGGGTTAGCGTAATGTGAAGGGTTAGAGTTAGGGTAGGTTTAGGTTTAGTGTTGGGGTTAAGGTTATGGTTAGGGTAAGGGTTAGGTTTAGGGTTATGTGTAAGTGTTAGTGTTAGGGTTAGGGTTAGGTTTAGGGTTAGGGTTAGGGTTGGGGTTAGGGTTAGGGTATGGGTAAGGGTTAGGGTTAAAGTTAGGGTTAGGGTTAGTTTTAGAGTTAGGGGTAGTGTTAGGGTAAGTTAAGGGTTAGGGTTAGGGTTAGGGTTAGGTTAAGGTTTAGGATTAGGGTTAGGGTTAGGGGTAGGATAAGGGTTAGGGTTAGGGTTAGGTTAAGGCTAAGTGTTAGGGTTAGGGTTAGGGTTAGGGTTAGGTTAAGGGTAAGGGTTAGTGTTAGGGTTAGTTTTAAGGTTAGGGTTAGTGTAAGGGTAAGAGTTAGGGTTATGGTTAGGGTTAGGGTAAGTGTTAGGTTTAGGGTTAGGGTAAGGGTAAGGGTTAGGTTTAAGGTTAGGCTTAGGTTTAGGGTTAGGGTTAGGGTTAGAGTAAGGGTAAGGGTTAGGGTTAGGATTAGGGTTAGGTTTAGGGTAAGGGTTAGGGTTGGGGTTAGGGTTAGGTTTAGGGTTAGGGTTAGGGTAAGGGTAAGGCTAAGTATTAGGGTTAGAGTTATGGTTAGGTTTAGTGTTGGGGTTAAGGTTAGGGTTAGGGTAAGGGTTAGTGTTAGGGTTAGGGTTAGGTTTAGGGTTAGGTTAGGGTTAGGGTTAGGGTAAGGGTATGTGTTAGGGTTAGGGTTAGGTCTAGGGTTAGGTTTAGCGTTAGGGTAAGGGTAATAGTTAGGTTTAGGGTTCGGGTTAGGTAAGGGTAATGATTAGGGTTAGGGTTAGGGTTAGGTTTAGGGTAAGGGTTAGGGTTAGGATTAGGGTACATGTAAGGTTTAGGGTTAGGGTCAGGGTAAAGGTTAGGATTAGGGTAACGGTAAGTGTTAGGGCTAGGGTTAGGTTTAGGTTTAGGGTAATGGTAACGGTTAGGGTTAGGGTTAGGGTTAGGGTTTGGGTTAGTGCATGGGTAAGGGTTATGGTTAGGGTTACGTTTAGGGTTACATTTAGGGTTAAGGTAAGGGTAATGGTTAGCTTTAGGATTAGGGTTAGGGTTAGGGTAAGGGTTAGGTTTAGGGTTAGGGGTGGGTTTAGGGTTAGGGTAAGTGTTAGGGTTAGGGTTAGGGTTATGATAAGGGTAAGGGTTAGGGTTACGGATAGGGTTAGGGGTAAGGTTTAGGGTTAGGTTTAGCTTTAGGGTTAGGGGTTAGGGTTAGGTTTAGGGTTAGGGTTAGGGTTAAGGTAAGGGTTAGGGTTAGGGGATAGGGTTAGTGTTAGGGTTAGGTTAAGGGTTAGGGTTAGGGTTAGGGTTAGGATAAGGGTTAGAGTTATGGTTAGGGTTAGATTAAGTGTAAGTGTAAGTGTTAGTGTTAGGGTTAGAGTTAGGCTTAGGGTAAGGGTTAGGGTTAGGGATAGGGTAAGGTTTAGGGATGGGATTAAGGTTTGGTTTAGGGTTAGGGTAAGGGTAAGGGTAAGGGTTAGGGTTAGGGTTAGGGTTAGGATAATGTTAAGGGTTAGGGTTAGGGTTAAGGTAAGGGTTAGGGTTAGGGGTTAGGGGTTAGGGTTAGGGTTAGGATAATGTTAAGGGTTAGGGTTAGGGTTAAGGTAAGGGTTAGGGTTAGGGGTTAGGGTTAGGGTTAGGGTAAGGTTTAGGGTTAGTGTTAGTGTTAGGGTTAGGGTTTGGGTTACGTAAGCGTTAGGGTTAGGGTTAGGTTAAGGGTAAGTGTTAGGGTTAGGGTTAGGGTAAAGGTAAGGGTGAGGGTAAGGTTAGGGTTAGGGTTAGTTTTAGGGTTATGGTTAGGGTTAGGGTAAGGGTAAGTGTTAGGGTTAGGATTAGGTTTATGGTAAAGGTTAGGATTCGGGTTAGGGTTAGGTTTAGGGTTATGGTTAGGGTAAGGGTAAGGGTTAGAGTTAGGGTTAGGTTTAATGTTTTTGTTAAGCTTAGGGTTCGGGTAAGGGTTAGGGTTAGGGTTAGCATTAGGTTTAGGGTTAGGTTAAAGGTTAGGGTTATGGTTAGGTTTAGGATAAGGGTTAGGGTTCGGTTTAGGGTAAGGGTTAGGTTTAGGGTAAGTGTTTGAGTTATGGTTAGAGTTAGGGTTAGGGTTAGGATAAGGGTTAGGGTTAGGGTTAGGTTTAGGGTAAGGTTAAGGTTTAGGGTTAGGGTTAGGGTTAGGTTTTGCGTTAGGTTTAGGGTTAGGGTTATGGTAAGGGTTAGGGTTAGTGTTAGTGTTAGGGTTAGGGTTAGGGTTATGTAAGGGTTAGGGTTAGGGTTAGGTTAAGGGTAAGTGTTAGGGTTAGGGTAAGGGTTAGGTTTAGGGTAAGGGTAGGGGTAAGGGTTAGGGTTAGGTTTAGGGTTAGAGTTAGGTTTAGGGTTAGGGTAAAGGTAAGGGTGAGGGTTAAGTTTAGGGTTAGGGTTAGGATTAGGTTTAGGGTAAGGGTTAGGATTAGGGTTTGTGTTAGGTTTAGGGTTATGGTTAGGGTAAGGGTAAGGGTTAGGGTTAGGGTTAGGTTTAATGTTTTTGTTATGGTTAGGGTTCGGGTAAGGGTTAGGGTTAGGGTTAGCTTTAGGTTTAGGGTCAGGTTTAGGGTTCCGGTTAGGGTTACGGTTAGGGTTAGGGTAAGGGTATGTGTTAGGGTTAGGGTTAGAGTTAGGGTTAGCGTTAGGGTAAGGGTAAGGGTTAGGGTTAGGGTTAGGGTTAGCGTTAAGGTAAGGGTAAGGATTAGGGTTAGAGTTACTGTTAGGTTTAGGGTAAGGGTTAGGGTTAGTTTTAGGGCAAGGGTAAGGTTTAGGGTTCGTGTTAGGGTAAGGGTAAGGTATAGGGTTAGGGTTCGTGTTAGGGTTAAGTTAAGGGTAAGGGTTAGGGTTACGGTTAGATTTAGGGTAAGGGTTAGGGTTAGGTTTAGTGTAAGTGTAAGGTTGAGGGTTAGGCTTAGGGTTAGGTTTAAGGTAAGGGCAAGGGTTAGGGTTAGGGTTAGGGTTAGGTTGAGGGTTAGGGTTAGGGTTAGGTTTAGGGTTAGGGTAAGGATAAGGGTTAGGGTTAGGGTTAGGGATTAAGGTTAGGGTTAGTGTTAGGGTTAGGGTAAGGGTTAGGGTTAGGGGTTAGCGTTAGTGTTAGGGTTAGGTTAAAGGTTAGGGTTAGGGTTAGGGTTAGGATAAGGGTTAGGGTTCGGTTTAGGTTAAGGGTTAGGGTTAGGGTAAGTGTTAGAGTTATGGTTAGAGTTAGGGTTAGGGTTAGGGTAAGGGTTAGGGTTAGGGTTAGGTTTAGGGTAAGGTTAAGGTTGAGGGTTAGTGTTAGGGTTAGGTTTTGGATTAGGGTTAGGGTTAGGATTAGGGTAAGGGTAAGGGTTAGGGTTACCGTTAGGTTTAGGGTTAGGGTTAGGGTAAGGGTATGTGTTAGGGCTAGGGTTAGGGTTAGGATTAGGTTTAGCGTTAGGGTAAGTGTTAGGGTTAGGGTTAGGTTTAAAGTAAGGGTAAGGGTTAGGGTTAGGTTTAGGTTTAGGATTAGGGTAAGGGTTAGGGTAAGGTTTAGGGTAATGCTAAGGTTTAGGTTTAGGGTTATGGTTAGGATTATGGTAAAGGTAAGGGTTAGGGTTAGGGTTAGCGTTAGGTTTAGGGTTAGGGAAAGGGTAAGAGTTAGGGTTAGGGTTAGGGTCAGCGTAAGGTTTACTGTAAGGGTAAGGGTTAGGGTTAGGGTTAGGTTTAGGGTTAGGATAAAAGCAAGTGTTAGGTTTAGGGTTATGGATAGGGGTTAGGGTTAGGGTTAGGTTTAGGGTAAGGGTAATGGTAGAGTTAGGGTTAGGGTTAGGGTTAAGGTAAGGGTAAGGGTTAGGGTTAGGGTTAGGGTTAGGGGTTACAGTTAGGGTTAGGTTTAGGGTTAGGGTTAGGGTAAGGGTAAGGGATAGGGTTCGGTTTAGGGTTAGGATTAGGGTTAGGGTTAGGGTAAGGGTAAGAGTTAAGGATAGGGTTAGTATTAGGGTTAAGGTTAGGGTTAGGGTTAGGGTTAGGTTTAGGGTTAGGGTTAGGGTTAGGGTTAGGGTTAAGTTAGGGTTAGGGTTAGGTTAAGGTTAAGGGTGAGGTTAGGTTTAGGTTTAGCATTAGGGTAAGGGTAAGGGTTAGGGTTACGGTTAGGGTTAGGTTAGGGTTAGGGTTAGGCGTAGGGTTAGAGTAAGGGTAAGGGTTAGGGTTAGGGTTAGTAAAAGGGTTAGGGTTACGGTAAGGGTTAGGGTTAGGGTTAGGTTTAGGGTTAGAGTTAGGATTAGGATTAGGTTAAGGGTAAGGGTAAGGGTTAGGTATAGGGTTAGGGTTAAGGTAAGGGTTAGGGTTAGTGGCTAGGGTTAGGTTTAGGGTAAGGTTTACGCTCAGAGTTAGGGTTAGGTTTAGGGTTAGGTTAAATGATAGGGTTAGGGTTAGGGTTAGGCTAAGGGAAAGTGTTAGGTTTAGGGTTAGGGATAGGGTTAGTGAAAGGGTAAGTGATAGGGTTAGGTTTAGGTTTAGGGTTAGGGTTACGGGTAGGGTTAGGGTAGGAGTAAGGGTTACGGTTAGGGTTAGGGTTAGGTTAAGGGTAAGTGTTAGGGTTAGGGTTAGGGTTATAAGGGTAAGGGTTAGGGTTACGGTTAGGGTTAGGGGTAAAGTTTAGGGTTAAGGTTAGGGTTAGGTTTAGTTTTAGGGTTAGGGTTAGGGTTAGGGTAAGGGTAAGGGTTAGGGTTATGGTTAGGGTTAGGTTAAGGGTTAGGGTTAGGGTTAGGGTAAGGGTAAGGGTTAGGGTTAGGGTTAGGGTTAGGTTAAGGGTTAGGGTTAGGGTTAGGGTTAGGGTAAGGGTAAGGGTTAGGGTTAGGGTTAGGAAAAGAGTTAGGGTTATGGTTAGGTTAGGTTAATGCTAAGTGTTAGGATTAGGGTTAGGGTTAGGGTTAGGTTAAGGGTAAGGGTTAGTGTTAGGGTTAGTTTTAATGTTAGGCTTAGTGTATGGGTAAGGGTTAGGGTTAAGGTTAGGGTTAGGGTTAGTTTTAGGGTTAGGGTTTGGGTTAGGGTAAGGGTTAGGGTTAGGGTTAGGATTAGGATTAGGGTTAGGGTAATGGTTAGGGTTAGGGTTAGGGTTAGGATTAGGGTTAGGGTAAGGGTAAGTGTTAGAGTTATGGTTAGCATTAGGTTTGGTGTTGGGGTTAAGGTTAGGGTTAGGGTAAGTTTTAGGTTTAGGGTTATGGTTAGGTTTAGGTTTAGGTTTAGGTTTACGGTTTGGGTTAGGGTTGGGGTTAGGGTAAGGTTTTGTGTTAGGGTTAGGATTAGGGTTAGCGTTATGGTAAGTGTAAGGGTAACGGTTAGGGTTAGGGTTAAGGTAAGGGTAAGGGTTAAGGTAAGGTAAGGGTAAGGGTTAAGGGTTAGGGTAAGGTTATGTGTTAGGGTTATGGTTAGGGTTAGGGGTAGCGTTAGGGTTAGGGTAAGGTTTATGGTTAGGGTTAGGTTTAGGGTTAGGGTTAGGTTTACTGTTAGGTTAAGGGCAAGGGTTAGGGTTAGTCTTATGGTAAGGGTTAGGGTTAGGGTAGGGGTTAGGGTAAGGGTTATTGTTAAGGTTAGGGTTAGGGTTAGGTTTATGGGTTATGGTTAGGGTTGGGGTTAGTTTTAGGGTTAGGTTTAGGGTTAGGGTTAGATTTTAGGTTAGGGTTAGAGTTAGGTTAACAGTTACGTTCAGGGTTAGGGTTAGGATAAGGGTTAGGGTTAGGTTTAGGGTTAGGGTTAGGGTAAGTGTTAGAGTTAGGGTTAGGGTTAGGGTTAGGGTAAGGGTTAGGATTAGGGTTAGGTTTAGGGTAAGGGTAAGGTTTACGGTTAGGTTTAGGTTTAGGTTTTCGCTTAGGGTTAGGGTTAGGGGTAGGTAATGGTTAGGGTTAGGTTTACGGTTAGGGTTAGGGTAAGGGTAAGGGTTAGGTTTAGGTTTAGAGTTAGGTTTAGAGTTAGGTTTAGGGTTAGGGTTAGGGTAAGGTTAAGGTTTAGGGTTAGGTTTAGGGTTAGGATTAGGGTAAGGGTAAGGTAAGGGTTAGGGGTAGGGTTAGGGTAAGGGTATGTGTTAGGGTTAGGGTTAAGGTTAGGGTTAGGGTTAGAGTTAGGGTAAGGATAAGGATAAGGGTTAGGGTTAGGGTTGAGGTAAGGGTAAGGGTTAGGATTAGAGTTAGGGTTTGGTTTAGGGTAAGGGTTAGGGTTAGGTTTAGGGTAAGGGTAAGGTTTAGGGTTAGCGTTAGGGTAAGTGTAAGGGTTAGGGTTAGGGTTAGCGTTAAGGTAAGGGTAAGGGTTAGGGATAGATTTAGGGTAAGGGTTAGGGTTAGGCTTAGGGTAAGTGTAAGTTTTAGGGTTAGGGTTAGGGTTAGGGTAAAGGTAAGGGTTAGCGTTAGCTTTAGGGTTAGGGTGAGGTTTAGGGTTAGGGTAAGGGTAAGGGTTAGGATTATTGTTAGTGTTAGGGTAAGGATTAGGGTTAGGGTTAGGGTAGGGGTTAGTGTAAGTCTAAGTGTTAGGGTTAGTTTTTGGGTAAGGATAAGGGTAAGGGTTAGGGTTAGGGTTATGGTTATAGTTAGGGGTTAGGGTTAGGGTTACAGTTAGGGTTAGGGTAAGGGTTAGGGTTAGGGGTTAGAGTTAGTGTTATGGTTAGCTTAATGGTTACGGTCAGGGTTAGGGTTAGGATAAGTGTTAGGGTTAGGGTTAGGTTTAGGGTAAGGGTAAGGTTTAGGGTTATGGTTAGGTTTAGGTTCTCGGTTAGGGTTAGGGTTAGGGTTAGGTAACGGTTAGGGTTAGGTTTACGGTTAGGGTATGGGTAAGGGTTAGGTTTAGGGTTAGGTTTAGGGTTAGGGTTAGGGTTAGGGTAAGGTTAAGGTTTAGGGTTAGTTTTAGGGTTAGGATTAGGGTAAGTGTAAGGGTTAGGGGTAGGGTTAGGGTTTGGTTAGGGTTAAAGTTAGGGTTAGGGTTAGTGTAAGGGTAAGCTTTAGGGTTAAATGTAAGGTTGGGATTATGTTTAGGGTTAGGGTTAGAGTAGGGTAAGTGTAAGGGTTAGAGTTAGGATTATGGTAGGGGTTAAGGTTAGAGTTAGGTTTAGGGTTAAGGTAAGGGTAAGGATTAGGGTTAGGGTTAGGATTAGGTTTAGGGTAAGGGTTAGGGTTAGGTTTAGGGTAAGTGTAAGGGTAAAGTTTAGGGTTAGGGTTAGGGTTAGGTTTTCGGTTAGGGTTAGGGTTAGGGTAAGGGTAAGGGTTAGGGTTAATGTTAGGGTTAGGTTTAGGGTTAAGGTTAGGGTTAGAATAAGGGTAAGTGTTAGGGTTAGTATTAGGGTTAGGGTTAGAGTAAGGGTTAGGTTTAGGGTTAGAGTTAGGTTTATGGTTAGTGTTAGTGTAGGGTAAGTGTTAGGGTTAGGGTTAGGGTTAGGTTTAGCGTTGGGGTTAAGTTTCGGGTTAGGGTGTTAAGGATAGGGTTAGGTTTAGGGTTACGTTAGGTTTAGGGTTAGGGTTAGGGTAAGGGTATGTGTTAGGGTTAGGGTTAGGGTTAGGGTTAGCGTTAGGGTAAGGGTAATGGTTAGGGTTAGGGTTAGGGTTAAGGTAAGGGTAAGTTTTAGGGTTTTGTTTAGGGTTAGATTTAGGGTAAGGGGTAGGCTTAGGTTTAGGGTAACGTTATGTTTTAGGGTTAGGATTAGGTTTAGGGTTAGGTTTAGGGTAAGGGTTAGGGTTAGGTTTAGGGTAAGGGTAAGTTTTAGGGTTAGGGTTAGGGTTAGGGTAAAGGTAAGGTTTAGGTTTAGGGTTAGGGTTAGGTTTAGGGTTAGGGTAAGGGTAAGGGTTAGGGTTAGGCTTACTCTAAGGGTAAGGGTTAGGGTTAGGGTTAGGTTTAGGGTTAGGATAAGGGTAAGGGTTAGGGTTTGGGTTATGGTTAGGGGTTAGGGTTAGGGTTAGGGTTAGGGTAAGGGTAATGGGTAGGGTTAAGGTTAGGGTTAGGGTTAGTTTTAGGGTTAGCGGTAGGGTTAGGGTAAGTGTAAGGGTTAAGGTTAGGAATAAGTTTAGGGCTAGGGTAAGTGTTAGGGTTAGGGTTAGGGTTAGGGTTAGGGTAAGTGTTAGGGTTAGGGTTGGGGTAAGGATTAGGTTTAGGGTTAGGGTTAGGTTAAGTGTAAGGGTTAGGGTTAGGGTTAGGGTTAGGGTATGGGTAATGGTTAGGGTTAAGGTTAGGGTTAGGGTTAGTTTTAGGGTTAGTGGTAGGGTTAGGTTAAGGGTACGGGTAAGCTTTAGGGTTAAGTTTAGGGTTGGGATTAGGTTTAGGGTTAGGGTTAGGGTAGGGTAATTGTAAGGGTTAGAGTTAGGATTATAGTAGGGGTTAAGGTTAGAGTTAGGTTTAGGGTTAAGGTAAGGGTAAGGATTAGGGTTAGGGTTAGGATTAGGTTTAGGGTAAGGGTTAGGGTTAGGTTTAGGGTAAGGGTAAGGGTAAAGTTTAGGGTTAGGGTTAGGATTAGGTTTTTGGTTAGGGTTAGGGTTAGAGTAAGGGTTAGGGTTAGGGTTAGTATTAGGGTTAGGGTTTGGGTAAGGTTTAGGTTTAGGGTTAGAGTTAGTTTTATGGTTAGTGTTAGTGTAGGGTAAGTGTTAGGGTTAGGGTTAGGGTTAGGTTTAGCGTTGGGGTTAAGGTTCGGGTTAGGGTAAGTGTTAGGGATAGGGTTAGGTTTAGGGTTAGTTTAGGTTTAGGGTTAGGGTTAGGGTAAGGGTATGTGTTAGGGATAGGGTAAGGGTTAGGGTTATGGTTAAGGTAAGGGTAAGGCTTAGGGTTAGGGTTAGGTTTAGTGTAAGGGGTAGGGTTAGGATTAGGGTAACGGTATGTTTTAGGGTTAGGGTTATGGTTAGGGTTAGGTTTAGGGTAAGGGTTAGGGTAAGGTTTAGGGTAAGGGAAAGTTTTAGGGTTAGGGTTAGGGTTAGGGTAAAGGTAAGGGTTAAGGTTAGGGTTAGGGTTAGGTTTTGGGTTAGGGTAAGGGTAAGGGTTAGGGTTAGGCTTACTCTAAAGGTAAGGGTTAGGTTTAGGGTTAGGTTTAGGGTTAGGATAAGGGTAAGGGTTAGGGTTTGGGTTATGGTTAGGGGTTAGGGTTAGGGTTAGGTTAAGGGTAAGGGGCAGAGTTAAGGTTAGGGTTAGGGTTTGGGTTAAGGTAAGGGTAAGGGTTACGGTTAGGGTTAGGGTTAGGGTTTACAGTTAGGGTTAGGTTTAGGATTAGGGTTAGAGTAAGGGTAAGGGATAGGGTTAGGATTAGGTTTAGGGTTAGGCTTAGGGTAAGGGTAAGGATTAGGGTTAGGGTAAGCGTTAGGGTTAAGGTTAGGGTTAGGGTTAGGGTTAATGTTAGGGTAAGGGTAAGGGGTAGAGTTAGGGTTAGGGTTAGGGTTAGGGTTAAGGTAAGGGTAAGGGTTAGGGTTAGGTTTAGGGTTAGGGTTAGGGTAAGGGTAAGGGTTAGGTTTAGGATTAGGGTTAGGTTTAGGGTTAGGGTTAGGGCTAGGGTTAGTGTAAGGGTAAGCTTTAGGGTTAAGTGTAGGGTTGGGGTTAAGTTTAGGGTTAGGGTTAGAGGAGGGTAAGACTAAGGGTTAGAGTTAGGATTATGGTATTGGTTAAGGTTAGAATTAGGTTTAGGGTTGAGTTAAGGGTAAGGATTAGGGTTAGGGTTAGGATTAGGTTTAGGGGAAGGGTTAGGGTTAGGTTAAGGGTAAGGGTAAAGTTTAGGGTTAGGGTTATGGTTAGTGTCAGGTCAAGGGTAAGGGTTAGGGTTAGGTTTAGGGTTAGGTTTAGGGTTAGGGTAAGGGTAAGTGTTAGGGTTAGGGTTAGGGTAAGGGTTAGGGTTAGGGTTAGGGTAGGGGTTAGGGTAAGGATAAGTGTTAGGGTTAGGGTTAGGGTTAGGATAAGGGTAAGGGTTAGAGTCAGGGTTAGTGTCAGGGTTAGGGTTATTATTAGGGTTAGGGGTTAGTGTTAGGGTTAGTGTTAGGGTAAGGGTTAGGGTTAGGGGATAGATTTAGTGTTAAGGTTAGGTTTAGGGTTATGGTTAGGTTTAGGGTTAGGGTTAGGGTTATGATAAGGGTTAGGGTTAGGGTTAGGGTAAGTGTTAGGGTTAGGATTAGGATTAGTGTAAGTGTTAGGGTTAGGGTTATGGTTATGGTTAGGGTAAGGTTTAGGGTTAGGGTTAGGGTTAGGTTAAGGGTAAGGGATAGGGTTAGGGTTAGTGTTAGGTTTAGGTTTAGGTTTAGGGTTAGGGTTAGGGTTAGGGTAAGGTTTAGGGTTAAGTTTAGGATTAGGGTTAGGGTTAGGGTTAGGGTTTGGGTAAGGGTAAGGGTTAAGGTTAGGATTAGGGTTAGGGTTAGGGGAGGGTTAGGGTTAGGGTTAGGGTTAGAGTTAGGGTTAGGGTTAGGGTTAGGGCTAGGGTAAGGGAAAGGTTTAGACTTAGGTTAGGTTTAGGTATTGTGTTGGGGTTAAGGTTAGAGTTAGGGTAAGGTTTAGGGTTAGGGTTAGGGTTAGGTTAAGGGTAATTGTTAGGGTTAGGTTTACGGTTAGGGTAAGTGTAAGGGTTAGGGTCAGGGTTAGGGCTAGGGTATGGCTAATGGTTAGGGTTAAGGTTAGGGTTAGGGTTAGTTTTAGGGTTAGGGGTAGGGTTAGGGTAAGTGTAAGGTTTAAGGTTAGGATTAAGTTTAGGGCTAGGGTAAGTGTTGGGTTTAGGTTTATTGTTATGGTTAGGGTAAGTGTTAGGGTTAGGGGTAGGGTAAGGGTTAGGTTTAGGGTTAGGGTTAGGTTAAGGGTAAGGGTTAGAGTTAGGGTTAGGGTTAGGGTATGGGTAAGGGTTAGAGTTAAGGTTAGGGTTAGGGTTAGTTTTAGGGTTAGGGGTAGGGTTAGGATAAGGGTAAGGGTTAAGGTTACGATTAGGGTTAGGGCTAGGGTAAGGGTTAGGGTTAGGGTTAGGTTTAGGGTAAGGTTAAGGTTTAGGTTTAGTGTTAGGGTTAGGGTTAGGGTTAAGATTAGGGTTAGGTTTAGGGTTAGGGTAAGGGTAGGGGTTAGATTTAGGGTTACGGTTAGGGTAAGGGTTAGGGTTAGGGTTAGGGTTAAGGTAGGGGTTAGGGTAAGGGAAGTGTTATGGCTAGGGTTAGGCTTAGGCTTGGGGTAAGGTTTAGGGTTAGGGGTTAGAGTTAGTATTAGGGTTAGGTTAGGGTTAGGGTTAGGGTTAGGATAAGGATTAGGGTAAGGGTTAGGGTAAAGGTTAGTGTTAGGGTTAGGGTTAGTGCAAGTGTTAGGGTTAGGGTTAGGGTTAGGGTAAGGGTTAGGATTAGGGTTAGAGTTAGGGTAAGGGTAATGGTTAGGGTTAGGTTTAGGGTTATTTTTAGGGTTAGGGTTAGAGTTAGGGTTAGGGTTAGGTTTAGGGTTAGGATTAGGGTTAGGGTTAGGATAAGGGTTAAGGTTAGGGTTAGGTGTAGGGTTAGATTAGGGTAAGGGTAAGGGTTAGGATTAGCGTCAGGGTTAGGTTTAGTGTTGGGGTCAAGGTTATGGTTAGGGTAAGGGTTAGGGTTACGGTTAGGTTTAGGGTTAGGTTAGGGTTAGGGTGAGGGTTAGGGTAAGGGTAGGTGTTAGGGTTAGGGTTAGGGTTAGGGTTAGGGGTTAGGGTTAGGGTTAGGGTTAGGGATAGGGTTACGGTTAGTGTTAGGGTAAGGGTTAGTGTTAGGGGTTAGATTTAGTGTTAGGGTTAGGTTAAGGGTTATGGTTAGGGTTAGGGTTAGGGTTAGGATAAGGGTTAGGGTTAGGGTTAGGGTAAGTGTTAGGGTTAGGGTTAGGGTTAGGGTAAGTGTTAGGTTTAGGGTTAGGTTTAGGGTTAGGGTTAGGTTAAGGGTTAGGGTTAGGCTTATGGTTAGGGTAAGGGTTAGTGTTAGGGTTAGGGTTAGGGTAGGGGTTAGGGTAAGGGAAGTGTTATGGTTAGGGTTTGGCTTAGGGTTGGGGTAAGGGTTAGCGTTAGGGGTTAGAGTTAGTATTAGGGTTAGGGTTAGGGTTAGGGTTAGGATAAGGGTTAGGGTTACGGTTAGGGTTAGTGTTAGGGTTAGGTTTAGGGTTAGTGTAAGTGTTAGGGTTAGTGTTAGGGTTAGGGTTAGGGTGAGGGTTAGGGTTAGGGTTAGGGTTAGGGTAAGGGTAAGGTTTAGGGTTAGGGTTAGGGCTATGTTTAGGGTTAGGGTTAGAGTTAGGGTAAGGATAAGGGTTAGGGTTAAGGTTAGGGTTAGGGTTAGGTTTAGGGTTAGAGTTAGGGTTCGGGTAAGAATAAGGGTTAAGGTTAGGATTAGGGTTAGTGTTAGGATAAGGGTTAAGGTTAGGTTTAGGTGTAGGGTTAGGTTAGGGTAAGGGTAAGGGTTAGGATCAGCGTTACGGTTAGGTTTAGTGTTGGAGTCAAGGTTATTGTTAGGGTAAGGGTTAGGGTTAGGGGTAGGTTTAGGGTTAGGTTTAGGGTTAAGTTAGGGTTAGGGTTAGGGTTAGGGTAAGGGTGTGTTAGGGTTAGGGTTACGGTTAGGGTTAACGTTAGGGTAAGGGTAAGGATTTGAGTTAGGGTTAGGGTTAAGGTAAGGTTAAGGTTTAGGGTTAGGGTTAGTGTTAGGGTTAGGTTTAGGCTAAGGGTAAGGTTTAGGTTTAGAGTTAGGTTAGGGTTAGGTTAAGGGTAAGGGTTAGGGTTAGGTTTAGGGTTAGGGTAAGGGTAAGGGTTAGGGTTAGGGTTACGGTTAGGGTTAGAGTAAGGGTAAGGGTTAGGGTTAGGGTTAGGTTTAGGGTTAGGGTTAGGGTTAGGGTAAGGAGAAGAGTTAGGGTTAAGGTTAGGGTTAGGGTTATTTTTAGGGTTAGGGGTAGGGTTAGGGTAAGGTTAAGGGTTAGGATTAGGATTAGGGTTAGGGTTAGGGTAACTGTTAGGGTTAGGGTTAGGTTTAGGGTTATGGTTAGTGTAAGGGTAATGGTTAGAGTTAGGGTTAGGGTTAGGTTTAGGTTTAGTGTTGGGGTTAAGTTTAGGGTTGGGGTAAGGGTTAGGGTTAGGGTTAGGTTTAGGATTAGGTTTGGGTTAGGGTTGGGGTTAGGGTTAGGGTCAGGGTTAGGGTAAGAGTATGTTTTAGGGTTAGGATTAGGGTTAGGGTTAGAGTTAGGGGTAGGCTAAGTGTTAGGGTTAGGTTTAGGGTTAAGGTAAGTGTAAGGGTTATGGTTAGGGTTAGGGTTAGTTTTAGGGTAAGGTTGAGGGTTAGGTTTAGGGTAAGGGTTAGGTTTAGGGTTAGGGTTGGGGTTAGGGTTATGTTAAGGGTAAAGGGTTAGGGTTAGGGAGAAGGTTAGGTTTAGGGTTAGGGTAACGGTAAGGGTTAGTGTTAGGGTTATGGTTAGGATTAGGGTTAGGGGTTAGGGTTAGGGTTAGGCTTAGGTTTAGGTAACGGTTAGGGTTAGGGGTTAGGGTTAGTGTTAGGCTTGGGTTAATTGTTAGGGTTTGGGTTAGGGTTAGGGTTAGGATAAGGGTTAGGGTTAGGGTTAGGTTAAGTGTTAGTGTTAGGGTTAGGGTTAGGGTTAGGGTAAGGGTTAGGGCTAGGGTTATGTTTAGGGGTTAGGGTTAGGTTTAGGGTAAGAGTAAGCGTTAGTGTTAGGGTTAGGGTTAGGGTTAGGGTTAAGATTAGGGTTAGGGTTGGATAAGGGTAAGGGTTAGGGTTAGGTATAGGGTTAGGTTTAGGGTAAGGGTGAGGGTTATGGTTAGGGTTAGGGTTAGGATTAGGGTTAGGGTTAGGTTTAGTGTAAGGGTAAGGGTTATGGATAGGGTTAGGGTAAGGGTTAAGGTTAGGGGTTAGGCTTAAGGTTAGTGTAAGTTTAAGATTTAGTGTTAGGATTAGGGTTAGGTTTAGGGTAAGCGTTAGGGTTAAGGTTAGGGTTAGGTTGAGGTTAATTGTTATGGTTAGGGTTAGGGTTAGGGTAAGGGTAAGGGTTAGGGTTAGAGTTAAGGTTATGGTTATTTTTAGGTTTAGGGTTAGGGTTAGGGTTAGGGTAAGGTTACGGTTTAGGGTTGGGTTTAGGGTTAGGGTTAGTGTAAGGGTTAGGGTTAGGGTGAGGGTTAGGTTTAGGGTTAGGGTTAGGGTAAGGGGAAGGGTTAGGGTTAGGGTTAGGTTTGGTGTTGGGGTTAAGGTTAGGGTTAGGGTAAGGGTTAGGGTTAGGTTTAGGGGAAGATTTACGGTTAGGTTAGGGTTAGGGTTAGGGTTAGGTAAGGGTATGTGTTAGGGTTAGGGTTAGGGTAAGTGTATGTGTTAGGGTTAGAGTTAGGGTTAGCGTTAGGGTTAGACTAAGTGTTAGGGTTAGGTATAGTGTTAAGATAAGGGTAAGGGTTAGGGTTAGGGTTAGGTTAAGGGTAAGGTTCATGTTTAGGGAGAGGGTTAGGTTTAGGGTTAGGGTTAGGGTTAGGTTTTGGGTAAGGGTAAGGGTTAGGGTTAGGGTTATGGTTATGGTTAGGGTTAGGGGTTAGGGTTAGGGTTAAGGTTAGTGTTAGGTAAGTGTTAGGGTTAGCGGTTAGTGTTTGTGTTAGGGTTTTGTTAAGGGTTAGTGTTAGGGTTAGTGTAAGTGTTAGTGTTAGAGTTAGGGTTAAGGTTAGGGTAAGGATTAGGGTTAGGGTTAGGGTCAGGGGTTAGGGTTAGGGTTAGGGTTAGGTTTAGGGTTAGGTAAGGGTTAGTGTTAGGGGTTAGGGTTAGTGTTAGGGTTAGTTTAAGGGTTAGGGTTAGGGTTAGGGTTAGGATAAGGGTTAGGGTTAGGGTTAGGGTAAGAGTAAGTGTTAGTGTTAGGGTTAGGGTTAGGGTTAGGTTAAGGGTTAGTGTTATGTTTAGGGTTAGCTATAGGGTTTGCGTTAATGTTAGGTTTAGGGTTAGGGTAAGTGTAAGGGTTAGGGTTAGGGTTAGGATTAGGGTTAGGGTGAGGGTAACGGTTAGGTTAGGGTCAGGGTTAGGGGTTATAGTTTGGGTTAGGTTTACGGTTAGGCTTAGGGTAAGGGTAAGGGGTAGGGTTAGGGATAGGGTTAGGGTTAGGGTTGGGTTTAGGGTTAGGGTTATGTAAGGGTTAGGGTTAGGGATTAGGGTGAGGATAAGCGTTAGGGTTAGGGTTAGGGTTAGGGTAAGAGTAAGTGTTAGGGTTAGGGTTAGGGTTAGGGTAAGGGTTAGTGTTATGGTTAGGGTTAGGGTTAGGGTTTGCGTTAATGTTAGGTTTAGGGCTAGGGTAAGTGTAAAGGTTAGGGTTAGGGTTAGGATTAGGTTTAGGGTAAGGGTAGTGGTTAGGGTTAGGGTCAGGATTAGGGGTTATGGTTAGGGTTAGGTTTACGGTTAGGGTTAGGGTAAGGGTAAGGGTTAGGGTTAGGAATAGGGTTAGGGTTAGGGTTGGGTTTAGGTTAGGGTTAGTGTAAGTGTAAGGGTTAGGGTTAGGGTTAGGGTGAGGATTAAGTTTAGGGTTAGGGTTAGGGTTAGGGTAAGGGTTAGGTTTAGGGTTATGGTTAGGTTCAGGGTTAGGGTTAGGGTTAGGGTAAGGGTAAGGGTTAGGGTCAATGTTAGGGTTAGGGTTAGCGTTAGGGTTAAGGTAAGGGTAAGGGTTAGGGTTACGTTTAGGGTTAGGTTTGGGGTAAGGGTAAGGGTTAGGTTTAGGGTTAGGGTTAGGGTTAGGGTTACGGTTAGGGTTAGGGACAGGATAAGGTTTAGGGTTTGGGTTAGGTTTAGTGTTTCGGTTAAGGTTAGGTTTAGGGTAAGGGTTAGGGTTAGGGTTAGGGTTAGGGTTAGGTGTAGGGTTACGGTTAGGGTTAGGGTTACGGTTAGGGTAAGGGTATGTGTTAGGGTTAGGGTTAGGGTTAGGTTTAGGTTAAGGGTAAGGTTTAGGGTTAGGGTTAGCGTAAGGGTAAGGGTTAGGGTTAAGATTAGTGTTAAGGTAAGGGTAAGGGTTAGGGTTAGGGTTAGGGTTAGGTTTAGGGTAAGGGTAAGGGTTAGTTTTAGGGTTAGGGTAAGGGTAAGGGTTAGGGTTTGGGTTAGGGTTAGGTTAGGGGTTAGGGTAAGGGTAAGGGTTAGGTTTAGGTTTAGGGTAAGGGTTAGTGTTGGGGTTAGGGTTAGGTTAGGGGTTATGGTAATTGTAAGTGTTGGATTTAGGGTTAGGGTTAGGATACTGTTAAGGGTTAGGGTTAGGGTTAGGGTTAGGGGTTAGGGTAAGTGTTAGGGTTAGGTGTTAGAGTTAGTGTTAGGGTTAGGTTAAGGGATAATGTTAGGGTTAGGGTTAGGGTAGGGATAGGTTAAGGGTTAGCGTTAGGGTAAGGGTAATGTTAGGGTTAGGGTTAGTGTTAAGGTAAGGTTAAGGGTTAGGGTTAGGGTTAGGGTTAGGGTAAGGGTAAGGGTTATGGTTTGGGTTAGGGTTAGGTTAGGTTTTAGGGTAAGGGTAAGGGTTAGGTTTAGGGTTAGGGTAAGGGTTAGTGTTGGGATTAGGGTTAGGTTAGGGGTTATGGTAATTGTAAGTGTTAGGTTTAGGGTTAGAGTGAGGATAAGGTTAAGAGTTAGGGTGAGGGTTAGGGTTAGGGGTTAGGGTTAGGTTTAGGGGTTAGAGTTACAGGTAGGGTTAGGGTTAGGGTTAGGTTAAGGGTTAGGGTTAGGGGTTAGATTTAGTGTTAGGGTTAGGTTAATGGTTAGGATTAGGGTTAGGGTTAGGGTTAGGATAAGGTTTAGGTTCAGGGTTATGGTTAGGGGTAGGGTAAGGGTTAGGGTTAGGGTTAGGGTGTTAAGGTTAGGCTTAGGGTTAGGGTTAGTGTAGGGGAAGGGTTAGGGTTAGGGTCAGGGTTGGGGGTTATGGTTAGGGTTAGGTTTACGGTTAGGTTTAGGGTAAGGGTAAGGGGTAGGGTTAGGGTTAGGGTTAGGTTATGGTTAGGGTTAGGGTAAGGGTTAGGTTTAGGGTTAATGTTAGTTTCAGGGTTAGGGTTAGGGTTAGGGTTAGGGTAAGGGTAAGGGTTAGGGTTAAGGTTAGGTTTAGGGTTAGCGTTAAGGTTAGGGTTAGGGTAAGGGTAAGGGTTAGGTTTAGGGTTAGGTTTAGGGTTAGGGTTAGGGTTAGGGTTAGGGAAAGGATAAGGGTTAGGGTTTGGGTTTGGTTTAGTGTTTCGGTTAAGTTTAGGGTTAGGGTAAGGGTTAGGGTTAGGGTTAGGGTTAGGTTTAGGGTTAGGTGTAGGGTTACGGTTAGGGTTAGGGTTAGGTTTAGGGTAAGGGTATGTGTTAGGGTTAGGGTTAGGGTTAGGTTTAGGGTAATGGTAAGGGTTAGGGTTAGCATTAGGGTAAGGGTAAGGGTTATGGTTAGGGTTAGTGATAAGGTAAGGGTAAGGGTTAGTGTTAGGGTAAGGGTTAAGTTTAGGGTAAGGGTTAGGGTTAGGTTTAGGGTTAGGGTAAGGGTAAGGGTTAGGGTTGGGGTTAGGGTTAGGGTAAGGGTTAGGGTTAGGTTTAGGGGTAGATTTAGGGTTAGGTTAGGGTTAGGGTTAGGGTAAGGGTATGTGTTAGGGTTAGGGTTAGGGTTAGGGTTAGGGTTAGCGTTAGGTTTAGACTAAGTGTTAGGGTTAGGTATAGTATTACGATAAGGGTAAGGGTTAGGGTTAGGGTTAGGTTAAGGGTAAGGGTCATGTTTAGGGAGAGGGTTAGGTTTAGGGTTAGGGTTAGGGTTAGGTTTAGGGTAAGGGTAAGGGTTAGGGTTAGGGTTATGGTTATGGTTAGGGTTAGCGATTAGGGTTAGAGTTAAGGTTAAGTTTAGGTAAGGGTTAGGGTTAGCGGTTAGTGTTTGTGTTAGGGTTTTGTTAAGGGTTAGTGTTAGGGTTAGGGTAAGTGTTAGTGTTAGAGTTAGGGTTAAGGTTAGGGTAAGGATTAGGGTTAGGGTTAGGGTCAGGGGTTAGGGTTAGGGTTAGGGTTAGGTTTAGGGTTAGGTAAGGGTTAGGGTTAGGGGTTAGGGTTAGTGCTAGGGTTAGTTTAAGGGTTAGGGTTAGGGTTAGGGTTAGGATAAGGGTTAGGGTTAGGGTTAGGGTTAGGGTAAGAGTAAGTGTTAGTGTTAGGTTTAGGGTTAGGGTTAGGGTAAGGGTTAGTTTTATGTTTAGGGTTAGCTTTAGGTTTTGCGTTAATATCAGGTTTAGGGTTAGGGTTAGTGTAAGGGTTAGGGTTAGCGTTAGTATTAGGGTTAGGGTAAGGGTAAGGGTTAGGTTAGCGTCAGGGTTAGGGGTTATAGTTTGGGTTAGGTTTACGGTTAGGGTAGGGTAAGGGTAAGGGTTAGGGTTAGGGATAGGTTTAGGGTTAGGGTTGGGTTTAGGGCTAGGGTTAGGTAAGGGTTAGGTTTAGGGATTAGGGTTAGGATAAGCGTTAATGTTAGGGTTAGGGTTAGGGTAAGAGTAAGTGTTAGGTTTAGCGTTAGGGTAAGGGTTAATGTTATGGTTAGGGTTAGGTTTAGGGGTTGCGTTAATATTAGGTTTATGGCTAGGGTAAGTGTAAGGGTTAGGGTTAGGGTTAGGATTAGGTTTAGGGAAAGGATAAGGGTTAGGGTTTGGGTTAGGTTTAGTGTTTCGGTTAAGGTTAGGGTTAGGGTAAGGGTTAGGGTTAGGGTTAGGTTTAGGGTTAGGTGTAGGGTTACGGTTAAGGTTAGGGTTAGGGTTAGGGTTAAGGTAAGGGTTAGGTTTAGGGTTAGGGTTAGGTTGAGGGTTAGGGTTAGGGTTAGGGATAGGGTTAGGGTTAGGGTTGGGTTTATGGTTAGGGTTAGTGTAAGTGTAAGGGTTAGGGTTAGGGTTAGGGTGAGGGTTAAGGTTAGGGTTAGGGTTAGGGTTAGGGTAAGGATTAGGTTTAGGGTAATGGTAAGGATTAGGGATAAGGATAGAGTTAGGGTTAGCGTTAGGGTTACGGTAAGGGTACGGATTAGGGTTACGTTTAGGGTTAGGTTTGCGGTAAGGGTAAGGGTTAGGTTTAGGGTTAGGGTTAGGGTTAGAGTTAGGGTTAGGGCAAGGATAAGGGTTAGGGTTTGGGTTAGGTTTAGTTTTTCGGTTAAGGTTAGGGTTAGGGTAAGGGTTAGGGTTAGGGTTAGGGTCAGGATTAGGGTTAGGTGTAGGGTTACGGTTAGGGTTAGGGTTACGGTTAGGGTAAGGGTATGTGTTAGGGTTAGGGTTAGGGTTAGGTTGAGGGTAAGGGTAAGGTTTAGGATTAGGGTTAGCGTAAGGGTAAGGGTTAGGGTTAGGGTTAGTGTTAAGGTAAGGGTAAGGGTTAGGGTTAGGGTTAGGGTTAGGTTTAGGATAAGGGTTAGGGTTAGGTTTAGGGTTAGGGTAAGGGTAAGGGTTAGGGTTTGGGTTAGGGTTAGGTTAGGGTTTAGGGTAAGGGTTAGGGTTAGGTTAGGGTTAGGGTTAGGGTTAGGGTTAGGGTTAGGTTTAGGGTAAGGGTTAGTGTTGGGGTTAGGGTTAGGTTAGGGGTTATGTTAATTGTAAGTGTTGGATTTAGGGTTAGGGTTAGGATACTGTTAAGGGTTAGGGTTAGGGTTAGGGTTAGGGGTTAGGGTAAGTGTTAGGGTTAGCGGTTAGTGTTAGTGTCAGGGTTAGGTTAAGGGATAGGGTTAGGGTTAGGGTTAGGGTTAGGGTAAGGCTTAGGGTTAGGTTTAGGGTTAGGGTAAGTGTTAGGGTTGGGGTTAGGGTTAGGTTAGGGGTTAGTGTAAGGGTAAGGGTTAGGTTTAGAATTAGGGTAAGGGTTAGTGCTGGGGTTAGGGTTAGGTTAGGGGTTAGGGTTAGGGTTAGGGTTAGGGGTTAGAGTTAGGTTTAGGGTTAGGTTAGGGGTTATGGTAATTGTGTTAGGTTTAGGGTTAGGGTTAGGATAAGGTTGAGGGTTAGGGGTAGGGTTAGGGTTAGGGGTTAGGGTTAAGGTTAGGGGTTAGAGTTAAGGGTAGGGTTAGGGTTAGGGTAAGGTTAAGGGTTAGGGTTAGGGGTTAGAGTTGGTGTTAGGGTTAGTTTAAGGGTTAGGGTTAGGGTCAGGTTTAGGGAAAGGTTAAGGGTTAGGGTTTGGGTTAGGTTTAGTGTTTCGGTTAAGGTTAGGGTTAGGGTAAGGGTTAGGGTTAGGGTTAGGGTTAGGTTTAGGGTTAGGTGTAGGGTTACGGTTAGGGTTAGGGTTAGGTTTAGGTTTAGGGTAAGGGTAAGGTTTAGAGTTAGGGTGTTAGGGTAAGGGTAAGGGTTAGGGTTAGGCTTAGTGTTAAGGTAAGTGTAAGGGTTAGGGTTAGGGTTAGGGTTAAGTTTAGGGTAAGGGTTAGGGTTAGGGTTAGATTTAGGGTTAGGTGTATTGTTACGGTTAGGGTTAGGTTTAGGGTTAGGGTAAGCTTTAGGGTTAGCGTTAGGGTAAGGGTTAGGGTTAGGGTTAGTGTTAAGGTAAGGGTATGGGTTAGGGTTAGGGTTAGGGTTAGGGTTAGGTTTAGGGTAAGTGTTAGGGTTAGGTTTATTGTTAGGTTAAGGATAAGGGTTAGGGTTGGTGTTAGGGTTAGGTTAGTTGTTATGGTAATTGTAAGTGTTAGGTTTAGGGTTAGGGTTAGGATAAGGTTAAGGTTTAGGTTTAGGGTTAGGGTTAGGGTTAGGGTTTAGGGTTAGTGTTAGGGTTAGGGGTTAGAGTTAGGGTTAGGGTTAGGTTAGGGGTTATGGTAATTGTCAGTGTTAGGTTTAGGGTTAGGGTTAGGATTAGATTAAGGATTAGGGTTAGGGTTAGGGGTTATGTTTAGGGTTAGGAGTTAGAGTTAGGGTTAGGGTTAGGGTTAGGGTAAGGGTTAGGGTTAGGGGTTAGAGTTAGTGTTAGGGTGAGGTGAAGGGTTAGGGTTAGGGTTAGGGTTAGGGTTAGGATAAGGTTTAGGTTCAGGGTTATGGTTAGGGTTAGGGTAAGGTTAGGGTTAGGGTTAGGGTTAGGGTAAGGGTTAGGGTTAGGGGTTAGAGTTAGTGTTAAAGTTAGGTTAAGGGTTATGGTTAGGTTTAGGTTTAGGATAAGGTTTAGATTCAGGGTTATGGTTAGGGTTAGGGTAAGGGTTAGCGTTAGGGTTAGGGTTAGGGTTAGGTTAAGGGTTAGGGTTATGGTTAGGGTTAGGGTAACTGTAAGGGTTAGGGTTAGGGTTAGGTTTAGGGTTAGGGTTAGGGTTAGTGTAAGGGTAAGTGTTAGGGTTATGGTGAGGGTTAGGATTAGGTTTAGGGTTAGGGTTAGGATTAGGGTAAGGGTTAGGGTTAGGGTTAGGGTTAGAGTAAGGTTAGGGTTAGGGTTAGGTTAAGGGTAACGGTCATGGTTAGGGAAAGGGTTAGGTTTAGGTTAGGGTTAAGGTTAGGTTTAGGGTAAGGGTAAGGGTTAGGGTTAGGGTTATGGTTATGATAGGGTTAGGGGTTCGGGTTAGGGTTAAGGTTAGGGTTAGGTAAGGGTAAGGGTTAGCGGTTAGGGTTTGTGTTAGGGTTGGGTTAAGGGTTAGAGTTAGGGCTATGGTTAAGTTAAGGGTTAGGGTGAGGGTTAGGGTTAGGATAAGGGTTAGGGTTAGGATTAGGGTTAGGGTAAGTGTAAGTGTTAGTGTTAGGGTTAGGGTTAGGGTAAGGGTTAGTTTTATGGTTAGGGTCAGGTTTAGGGTTTGCCTTAATGTTAGGTTTAGGGTAAGTGTAAGGGTTAGGGTTAGGGTTAGGATTAGGGTTAGGGTAAGGGTAAGGGTTAGGGTTAGGGTCAGGGTTAGTGGTTATGGTTAGGGTTAGGTTAAGGGTAACGGTCATGGTTAGGGAAAGGGTTAGGTTTACGGTTAGGGTTAAGGTACGGTAAGGTGTAGTGTTAGGGATAGGTTTAGGGTTAGGGTTGGGTTTAGGTTTAGGGCTAGTGAAAGTGTAAGGCTTAGGGTTAGGGTTAGGGTGAGGGGTAAGTTTAGGGTTAGGGTTAGTGCTAGGGTAAGGGTTAGGTTTAGGGTTAGGCTTAGGTTCAGGGTTAGGGTTAGGGTCAGGGTTAGGGTAAGGGTAAGGTTTAGGGTTAAGGTTAGGGTTAGGGTTAGCGTTAGGGTTACGGTAAGGGTACTCATTAGGGTTAGGTTTAGGGTTAGGGTTAGGGTAAGGTAAGAGTTAGGTTTAGGGTTAGGGTTAGATTTTGGGTAAGGGGAAGGGTTAGAGTTAGGGTAAGGGTTAGGGTTTGGTTTAGGGTTAGGTTTAGGGTTGGAGTAAGGTTAGGGTTAGGGTTAGGGTAAGGGTAAGATTTAGGGTTAGGGTTAGGGTTAGGGTAAGGGTAAGATTTAGGGTTAGGGTTAGGGTTAGGGTAAGGGTAAGGGTTAGGCTTAGGGTTAGTGTTAGGGGTTACGGTTAGCATTAGGTTTAGGGTTAGAGTAAGGGTAAGGGTTAGGGTTAAGGTTAGGTTTAGGGTTAGGGTTAGTGTAAGTCTTAGGTTTAGGGTTAGGATTAGGTTTAGGATTAGGGTTAGGTTTAGGGTTAGGGTTAGGGTTAGGGTAAGGGTAAGGGTTAGGTTTAGGGTTAGGTTTAGGTTTAGGGTTAGGGTTAGGGAAAGGATAAGGGTTAGGTTTAAGGTTAGGTTTAGGGTTAGGGTTAGGGTTAAGATTAGGGTTACGGTTAGGGTAAGGGTTAGGGTTTGGTTTAGTGTTAGGGTTAGGGTTAGTGTAAGAGTTAGGGTAGGGTTAGGGTTAGGGTTAGGTTTAGGGTTAGGGTTAGGGTTAGGGTTAGTGTAAGGGTAAGGGTTAGGGTTAAGGTTAGGATTAGGGTTAGGTTTAGGTTTAGGGTTAGGGTTAAGGTTAGGGGTTAGGGTTAGAGTTAGGTTTAGGTTTAGGTAAGGGTTAGGGTTAGGGGTTAGGGTTAGTGTTAGGGTTAGGTTAAGGGTTAGGGTGAGGGTTAGGGATAGGATAAGGGTTAGGTTAAGGTTAGGGTAAGGGTCAGGGTTAAGGTTAGGGTTAGGGTTAGGGTAAAAGTTAGGGTTAGGGTTAGGGTTAATGTTAGGGTAAGGGTTAGTGTTATGGTTAGGGTTATGTTTAAGGTTTTCGTTAATGTTAGGTTTAGGGTTAGGGTAAGTGTAAGGGTTAGGGTTAGGGTTAGGATTAGGGTTAGGGTAAGGGTAAGGGTTAGGGTTAGGGTCAGGGGTAGGGGTTATGGTTAGGGTTAGGTTTACGGTTAGGGTTAAGGTAAGGGTAAGGGGTAGGGTTAGGGATAGTGTTAGGGTTAGGGTTGGGTTAAGAGTTAGCGTTAGGGTAAGGGTAAATGTTAGGGTTAGGGTTAGTGTTAAGGTAAGGTTAAGGGTTAGGGTTAGGGTTAGGGTTAGGGTCAGGGTTAGGGAAAGGATCAGGGTTAGTGTTTGGGTTAGGTTTAGTGTTTCAGTTAAGGTTACTGTTAGGGTGAGGGTTAGGGTTAGGGTTAGGGTTAGGTTTAGGGTTAGGTGTAGGGTTACGGTTAGGGTTAGGGTTAGGTTTAGGTTTAGGGTAAAAGTAAGGATTAGGGTTAGGGTGTTAGGGTAAGGGTAAGGCTTAGGGTTAGGTTTAGTGTTAAGGTAAGGGAAAGGTTTAGGGTTAGGGTTAGGGTTAAGTTTAGGGTAAGGGTTAGGGTTAGGGTTAGATTTAGGGTTAGGTGTATTGTTACGTTTAGGGTTAGGTTTAGGGTTAGGGTAAGGGTATGTGTCAGGGTTAGGGTTAGGGTTAGGTTTAGGGTAAGGTTAAGGTTTAGGGTTAGCGTTACGGTAAGGGTTAGGTTTAGGGTTAGTGTTAAGGTAAGGGTATGGGTTAGCGTTAGGGTTAGGGTTAGGGTTAGGTTTAGGGTAAGAGTTAGGGTTAGGTTTAGGGTTAGGTTAAGGGTAAGGGTTAGGGTTGGGGTTAGGGTTAGGTTAGGGGTTATGGTAATTGTAAGTGTTAGGTTTAGGGTTAGGGTTAGGATAAGGTTAAGGTTTAGGTTTAGGGTTAGGGTTAGGGGTTAGTGTTAGTGTTAGGGTTAGGGGTTAGAGTTAGGGTTAGGGTTAGGTTAGGGTTTATGGTAATTGTCAGTGTTAGGTTTAGGGTTAAGGTTAGGATAAAGTTAAGGGTTAGGGTTATGGTTAGGGTTAGGGGTTATGTTTAGGGTTAGGGGTTAGAGTTAGGGTTAGGTTTAGGTTTAGGGTTAGGGTTAGGGTTAGGCTAAGGGTAAGGGTTAGGTTTAGGTTTAGGATTAGGGTAGGGGTTAGGGTAAGTGTTAGGGTTAGGGTTAGGGATAGGTTTAGGTTTTGGGTTAGTGTTAGTGTAAGGGTAAGGTTTATGTTTGGGGTTAGGGTTTGAGTAAGGGTAAGGGTTAGGGTAAGGTTAAGGGTTAGGGTTAGGTTTAGGGTCAGGGTTAGAGTTAAGTGTAGGGTTAGGTTAATGGTAAGGGGTAGGGTTAGTGTTAGGGTTAGGTTTAGGGTAAGGTTTAGGGTTAGGGGTTAGGCTTAGGGTTAGTGTAAGGGTTAGGGTTAGTTTTAGGGTTAGGGTTAAGGTTAGGGTAAGCGTTAGGGTTAGTGTTAGGGTTAGGTTAAGGGTAAGTGTTAGGGTTAGGGTTAGGTTTAAGGTTAGGGTTAGGATAAGGGTAAGGGTTGGTGTTAGTGTTAGGGTTAGGGTTAGGGTTAGGGTAAGCATTAGGGTTAGGGTTAGGGTTAGGTTCAGGTTTAGGTTAGCGTTAGGGTTTGGGTTATGTTAAGGGTATGTCTTAGGGTTAGGGTTACGGTTAGGATTATGGTTAGCGTTAGGGTTAGGCTAAGTGTTAGGGTTAGGTTTAGGGTTAAGGTAAGGGTAAGGGTTAGGGTTAGGGTTAGAGTTAGCTTTAGGGTAAGGTTTAGGGTTAGGTTAATGTAAGCGTAAGTTTTAGGGTTAGGGTTAGGGTTAGGTTAAGGGTTAGGTTTAGGGAGAGGGTTAGGTTTAGGGTTAGGGTATGGGTAAGGGTTAGGGTTAGGGTTAGGGGTTAGGGTTAGGGTTAAGGTTATGTAAGGGTTAGGGTTAGGGGTTAGGGTTGGTGTTAGGGTTGGGTTAAGGGTTAGAGTTAGGTTTAGTATAAGGGTTAGGGTTAGAGTTAGGGTAAGGGGATAGGGTTAGGGTTAGGGTTAGGGTTAGGTTTAGGGTTAGGGTTGGGGTTAGGGTTAGGGTAAGAGTAAGTTTTAGTGTTAGGGTTATGGTTAGTGTTAGGGTTAGGGTTAGGATAAGGGTTAGGGTTAGGGTTAGGGTAATAGTAAGTGTTAGTGTTAGGGTTAGGTTTAGGGTAAAGGTTAGGGTTAGGGTTACGGTTAGATTTAGTGTTTGGGTTAAGGTTCGGTTTATGTTTAGGCTAAGTGTAAGGGTTAGGTTTAGGGTTAGGATTAGGTTTAGGGTAAGGGTAAGGGTTAGGGTTAGGATTATGGTTACGGGTTATGATTAGCGTTAGGTTTAGGGTTAGGGTTAGGGTAAATATAAGGGATAGGGTTAGGGATAGGGTTAGGGTTAGGGTTGGGTTTAGTGTTAGTGTTAGTGTAAGGGTAAGTGTTAGGGTTAGGGTTAGGGTTAGGGTTAAGTTTAGGGTTATGTTTTGGGTTAGGGTAAGGGTTAGGTTTAGGGTTAGCGTTAGGTTTAGGGTTAGGGTTAGGGTTAGGGTATTGTTAGGGTAAGGGTAAGGTTAGGGTTAAGGTTAGGGTTAGGGTTAGGGTTACGGTAAGGGTACGGGATAGGGTTAGGTTTAGGGTTAGGGTTAGGGTTAGGGTAAGGGTAAGGGTTATGTTTAGGGTTATGTTTAGGTTTAGGTTTAGGGTTAGGGTTAGGGTTAGGGAATGGATAAAGGTTAGGGTTAAGGTTAGGTTTAGGTTTAGGGTTAGGGTTAGGGTAAGTGTAAGGGTTAGTGTTAGGTTTAGGGTTAGGTTTAGGGTAAGGGTAAGGGTTAGGTTTAGGGTTAGGATTAGGTTTAGCATTAGGGTTAGTGTAAGGGTAAGGGTTAGGGTTAAGGTTAGGGTTAGGTTTAGGTTTAGGGTTAGGGTTAGTTTAAGGGTAAGGGTTAGGTTTAGGGTTAGGGTTAGGGTTAGGGTAAGTTTACGGGTTAGGTTTAGGGTTAGGGTTAGGGTAAGGGTTAGGGTTAGGGTAGGGTTAGGGTTAGGGTTAGGGTAAGGTTTAGTGTTAGGGTTAGTGTTCGGGTTAGGTTTAGGGTTAGGGTAAGGGTAAGGGTTAGGGTTAGGGTAAGTGTTAGGGTTAGGGTAAGGCTTAGGGTTAGAGTTAGGGTTAGGGTAGGGGTTAGGGTAAGTGTAAGTGTTAGGGTTAGGTTTAGGGTTAGGATAAGGGTAAGGGTTAGGGTTAGGGTAAGTGTTAGGGTTAGGGTAAGGGTGAGGGTTAGGGTTAGGGTTAGGTTTAGAATTACGGTTAGGGTTAGGGTAAGGTTAAGGGTTAGGTTAGGGTTAGGGTTAGGGTAAAGGTGAGGGTTAGGGTTAGGGTTAGGGTTAAGTTTAGGGTTAGGGTTAGGGTTAGGGTTAGTGTAAAGGTAAGGGTTAGCGTTAAAGTTAGGGTTAGGTTTAGGTTTAGGGTTAGAGTTAGGGTAAGGGTAAGGGTTAGGTTTAGGTTTAGGATTAGGTTAGGGTTTAGGGTAAGTGTTAGGGTAGGGTTAGGGTTAGGTTTAGAGTTAGGGTTAGGGTAAGGGTAAGGGTTAGGGTAAGGGTAAGGGTTAGAATTAGGTTTAGGGTCAGGGTTAGAGTTAGGTTTAGGGTTAGTTTAATGGTAAGGGTAGGGTTAGTGTTAGGGTTAGGTTTAGGGTAAGTGTTTGGGTTATGGGTTAGGCTTAGGGTTAGTGTAAGGGTTAGGGTTAATGTTAGGGTTAGGTTTAGGGTTAGGGTAAGCGTTAGGGTTAGGGTTAGAGTTAGGTTAAGTGTAAGTGTTAGGGTTAGAGTTAGGTTTAAGGTTAGGGTTAGGATAAGGGTAAGGGTTGGGGTTAGGTTTAGGGTTAGGTTTAGTGTTTCGGTTAAGGTTAGGGTTAGGGGAAGGCTTAGGGTTAGGATTAGGGTTAGGTTTAGGGTTAGGTTTAGGGTTACGGGTTAGGGTTAGAGTAAATGGTATGTGTTAGGGTTAGGGTTAGGTTTAGGATAAGGGTAAGGTTTAGGGTTAACGTTAGGGTAATGGTAAGGTTTACGGTTAGGGTTAGGGTTAAGGTAATGGTAAGGGTTTTGGTTAGGGTTAGGGTTAAGTTTAGGGTAAGGGTTAGGGTTAGGTTTGGGGTAAGGCTAAGGTTTAGGGTTAGGTTTAGGGATAGGGTGAGGGTTAGGGTTGGGGTTAGGTTTAGGTAGGGGTCAGAGTAATTGTAAGTGTTTGGTTTAGTGTTAGTGTTAGGATAAGATTAAGGGTTAGATTTAGGGTTAGGGGTTAGGTTTATGGTTAGGGTTAGTGGTTAGGGTTAGGGTTAGGGGTAGGGGTAATGGAAGGGTTATGGTTAGGTGTTAGAGTTAGTGTTAGCGTTAGGTTAAGGGTTAGGGTTACGGTTAGGGTTAGGGTTAGGATAAAGGGTAGGATTAGGGTTAGGGTTAGGGTAAGGGTTAGGGTTAGGGTTAGAGTGTTAGGGTTAGGGATAGGGTTAGGGTTAGCGTTAGGGTAAGGGTTAGGGTTAGGGTTAGGGTAAGTATAAGTGTTAGGTTTAGAGTTAGGGTTAGGTTTAGAGTTAGGGTTAGGGTTAGGATAAGGGTAAGTGTTAGGGTTAAGGTTAGGGTTAGGGTTAGGTTTAGTGTTAGGGTTATGGTTACTGTAAGTGTAATGGTTAGGTTTAGGATTAGGGTTAGGTTTAGTTTAAGGATTAGGGTTAGGGTTAGGGTTAGGTTTAGGGTTACGGTTAGGGTAAGGGTAAGGGTTAGGGTTAGGGTTATTGTTAGGTTTAGTGTTGGGGTTTGTTGGGAGCCAGAGTGGAATCAAAGTGTACCTTGACTTGCATCAGATGATGGCTTTATTGTCTTATTGCTTTCTGGCCCTATTCTATGTAAATGTCCTGAGATTTACCATATGAATGTAACACCTGGAGGTTCCCTGGGTCAGGAGGAGGGAAGTAGGGGGAGTGGAAAATAAACGCGGCAGTCTCGGCAGTCTTTGCCTGGACTGCGGACATCCCGGACCCGGTGTGTCTGTCTCTCTTCTTTTTCTTCCTAGTCCTTGTCCCCTATTTCAGGAACCCCTATCTGCAAACCCTGGTTTGCTGCCGGTTGGCCCCGGCATCTGGCGCCCGAACAGGGACCCTGAAAATCTGGGACTAAGGTGAAGGACCCCTTCCTGTGGTGAGTAACACATCGTAGGACTATTAAGAGAGGATCTTAAGAGAGAGTATAGTCAGGAGTAAAATTTATGGGTCAAGCTAATAGCCATAGGTTATTTCTACCGATCTTAACAGGCCTATTTGAAGCCCACGGAACGTGGGTGGAAAAAGGGGTGCTTCAGAGCTTCCTACAGTTTGTCGAGGTGGCATACCCGAGGTCTATAGAGGAGGAATTCCAAAAAGCCTGGCAGCGGATAGGAAAAAGAATTCAAGATTATTATAATGTATATGGCTCCGAAAAGACCCCAGTAGAGGCTACTACTGTATGGAATTTAGTAAGTGAATACATAGATCCTCTACATGAAAATGCTGAACTTAATCTTGAATTAAGGGAACTTTATGAGTTAAAGGACCCTTCTGAAGAACCTGAGGCTGAGCCATATGCCGCAGCCCAAGAGAGTCTAAGTGAGATCTTGAAAAGGGAACAACAACCAGTAGATATTGAGTATCAGAATTCAGGTTTGAATATCAAGGAGGAAAGTTATGATGAGTCAATGGAGGGCCGGGTGGCTACGATACAGAAGAAGTTAGAAGAAATGGTACATCTTCTATCGAAAATGGGGATAGAGCAGAGAGTCCCCCCAGAAGTAGGAAAGAAATATGACCCTCAGGCCACTATGGTGTCTGATTCTAAACCTTACCCCTCACACCCACCGCCTCCGTCTGCAGCCTTACGGCCTCAATCCCTTTTTCAACCTTTAGGCAAGCCTAAAGGCCCTAGCAACAAGTCCCTTTTAACAGGCACTACAACCAGGCACAGTGCATCGCAATTAAACCTGACTCAGGCTGCTAGAGAGAGGGAAGATATTTCAGGGCCTCGATGCTTCCCTAGTTTAGTTGATCATGATGAACAAGTATACCATCAACCTGTTCCTGTTAAACTATTACAGGATTTAAAAAATGCCTGCTCCCAATATGGGCCAACTGCCCCTTTTACTCAAGTAATATTGGAGGCCGCATGTGCTGGGATTGCATGCCCAAATGACTGGAAGAGGCTTGCAGAGCATGCCTTAGTGCAGGAGAGTACTTATTATGGGAGACAGAGTTCACTGCACAGTGTCGGGCTAAAATTGAAACAAATGGGTCTAAGAACCTGCCTTACACTTTTGATCAGTTGTTAGGAGAGGGAACCTATAAAAACACCGAAGATCAATTGGGTTATGCAAAGGAGGCTTATTTACAAATAAATGCTGCGGCGAGAGAGTCTTGGAAGAAGTTACGCAATTCCAATCGTACAAAAAATTTAGTAGAAGTTAAACAGGGACCGAATGAACCTTATCTAGAATTTTTGTCTCGATTAATGGAGACTGCACACTGCCTAGTACAAGATGAGAATGCAAGGAAGAGTATAGTTAGACACATAGCCTATGAAAATGCCAACGCCGCCTGTCAGGCGGCTATCAGACCCCATAGGAATAAGGGAGGAATCACGGACTTTATTTCACTGTGTGCTGATATTGGACCCTCCCATGTACAAGGCCTTACTTTAGCCGCCGCTCCTCAAGGAAAGACTGTTACTGAGTCTCTAAAATATAGAGGTCAGCGGCATTCTCAGGATGCTAGACCCCCAGGGCGTTGCTTTTCTTGTGGACAAATAGGACATTGGATGACGCAATGCCCACGCCAGGCCAGGCAAAAGAGAGAAAAATCACCTGGCACATGTCCACGTTGTGGTAAAGGGAAGCACTGGGCTAAAGATTGCAAGTCAGCAACAAATCACAATGGCCGCCCGTATTTGGGAAACTAGAGAAGGGGCCAGCCCCTGGCCCCGCAAAACCATGGGGCAGTCCCTCCCTCTTCTCGGCCACAAGTGCATCTTCTAACAACCCCCCAAGATCAGTCTCCAGCCTCCTCCGTGCCACCCCAGGCAGTGCAGGATTGGACCTCTGTTCCTCCACCTGCTCAGTATTGACCCCAGAGATGGGGACACAAGCTCTCCCCATGGGGGTCTTCGGCCCCCTTCCCCCGGGAGTGGCTGGATTGCTGTTAGGGCGAAGTAGCTCAGCCCTTAAAGGGATACAGATTACACCTAGCAAAATTGACCAGGATTTTACTGGAGAAATCAAAGTTATGTCCTCTGCCCCGAAACACGTGGTATCGATCCCAGCTGGTCAAAAATTAGCACAATTAATACTTGTGCCTTTACCTTCCGGGGAGACTGCTAATTCCCCATGTGGACAGAGAGGATTTAGATCTTCTGATATCTATTCTGTACAAAGCATAAAACAAGAGAGGCCTGAGATGACTATATTTATACAAGAAAAGCCCTTTAAAGGAATATTAGACATTGGAGTAGATGTGTCTGTGATATCTAAAAAACATTGGCCAGCCCAATGGCCCCTGACAACCTCTATGACTTCCCTACAGGGGGTTGGGCAAGCAACTGACCCACAGCAGAGCAGTGCGATCCTTGTTTGGAGAGATGAGGAAGGGCACTCTGGTCATTTTCAGCCATTTGTCTTGGATCATCTGCCAATTAATTTATGGGGTCGTGATATCATGGAAAAAATGGGAGTGTATATGTTTAGTCCTAGTGCTGCGGTCACTAAGCAGTTACTTGAATAAGGCCTCCTCCCCTTTAGGGGACTAGGCCGAGCAGCACAGGGGGAGCTAGAGCCACTCCAACCCCAGTCTCACCCTACGAGACAAGGATTGGGGTATTCTCTAACGGGAGCTGTCGTTTGCCCTCCCCCTCATGCTGATCCCATAAATTGGCTCTCTGAACAACCGGTATGGGTCGAACAGTGGCCTCTTTCACTAGAAAAGATCATTGCAGTACAGCAGCTGGTACAGGAACAGCTGGACTTGGGACATGTGGCCCCTTCTAACTCTCCATGGAATTCTCCAATTTTTGTTATAAAGAAAAAA
Source organism: Megascapheus bottae (assembly GCA_024803745.1). Classification (NCBI taxonomy): domain Eukaryota; kingdom Metazoa; phylum Chordata; class Mammalia; order Rodentia; family Geomyidae; genus Megascapheus; species Megascapheus bottae. Next base: position 2,841,091 of record JANJXV010000086.1, read on the forward strand.
TCAGGTAAATGGAGGCTGTTACAGGATTTGAGAAAAGTCAACGCCACTATGGAACTGATGGGGGCCCTACAGCCTGGCTTGCCTTCACCCATGGCAATCCCAAAGGATACTTAGAAGATTATTATAGATTTGAAGGATTGTTTCTATACCATACCCCTGGCGCCTCAAGACTGTAAGCGCTTTGCCTTCAGCGTCCCCTCTGTTAATTTTAAAGAACCCATGAAGGGATATCACTGGCTTGTGCTCCCACAGGGCATGGCAAATAGCCCAACTTTATGTCAAAGTTTTGTAGCTAGAGCCATTTCTTCCACTCGTGAAAAATTTTCTTCTGTTTATATTGTTCATTATATGGATGACATCTTGTTGGCTTGTTCTGACCCTATCGTCGTACGACAAGCCTTTGGACAACTAAAGCAAGATCTGAGCCTCTTTGGCCTTATAATAGCAGCTGAAAAGGTTCAGGAACACCCCCCTTTTACATATCTAGGCCATATATTAGGCCCACACTATTTTAAAACCCAAAAAATACAATTAAAAACTTCACACTTAAGAACTCTTCATGATTTTCAGCAATTCTTAGGAGATATAAATTGGCTTCGGCCTTATCTAAAGCTCTCCACAGGAGGGTTAAAACCCCTTTTTGATCTCTTAAAAGGAGCTACCAACCCTACATCCTTGCGCGAATTAAATCCTGACTCCAGGAGGGCCATCCAAATTGTCGAAAAGGCAATTTCCCAGCAACAAGTGACCTATTGTGACTATTCTAAACCATGGGGAGTTTACATTTTAGCTACTTCTCACTCCTCAACTGCTGTATTGTGGCAGGATGGCCCACTTTTATGGCTTTATCTACCATCAACACCCGGCAAAGTGCTGACCCCCTACTACGAATTGGTAGCTAATCTGATACATATGTGCCGAGTGGATTCCCATAAATATTTAGGTCGGGAACCTCATTTTATCTGTGTCCCATATAATCTACAACAACAAGATTGGCTATTCGCCCATTGCGATTCTTGGGCCATTGCTTGGGCCAATTATACGGGGAAAATTTTGCATCACTACCCGTCTAACAAACTTCTCCAATTTGCTGCGTGTCATACGTTTCTATTTCCTTCCATAGTACAGGCCTCGCCTTTATCTTCTGCTGCTTTGGTATTTACAGATGGATCCTCTAATGGAACGGCTGCTTTGACCATTAATGGGAAAACTCAATTTTGGGTTACGGGTTTTTCCTCCACCCAAGAGGTGGAATTAGAGGCTGTTTTACAAGCACTCGTTCTGTTACAAGAAGAGCCCTGTAACTTATACTCAGACAGTCAATATGTAATTCGTGCTCTTCAAGTCATAGAAACTGTTCCCTTTATTGGAACTACTAACTCCAATATTCAGACCCAATTTCGCCAAGTACAAACTTTGCTTTGTTCTCGCAACCACCCCTGTTTTTTGGTTTTGTTCGAGCTCACACTAATCTTCCTGGCCCTTTAAGTGAGGGCAATGCGGTTACTGACTCCGCCACCAGAGTTTACTTAACTCAGGTTGAACTTGCTAAGCATTCACATGCCATCCATCATCAAAACAGTCAAGCCTTGCGCCGACAGTTTAAATTATCTAGAGAAGCAGCACGACAAATAGTTAAGACTTGCTCCAACTGTGTCCCTTTTTCACCAGCCCCCCATTTAGGCATAAATCCACGAGGACTGCTTTCTAATCACATTTGGCAGATGGATGTCACACATGTTCCATCATTTGGCCGATTAAAATATGTTCATGTTACTGTAGGTACATATTCTAATTTTATCTTGGCCACCCCCCTTGCTGGGGAAGCCACTAAACATTGTATCTCTCACTGCATTCGATGCTTTGCTGAGATGGGGATTCCCTCGCAAATAAAAACAGATAATGGCCCTGGCTATGCAAGCCGAGCATTTCAATCCTTCTGCCATTCCTATAATATCACTCATATTACAGGCATTCCTTACAATCCTCAAGGTCAAGGCATCGTGGAGAGAGCTAATGGATTATTAAAACATCAAATTGCTAAAATACAGAAAGGAGAGTCATATCCCGCTACCCCTGTGAATATACTTAATCATGCTTTATTTGTTTTAAATTTTTTGAATTTGGATTCAAATAATTTATCTGCTGCTCAGCGATTCTGGGAAAAAAGAGCGCAGCGTCCTTTTGCCTTAGTAAAATGGAAGGATCCCCTAACTGGTGCTTGGCATGGACCCGATCCTGTTCTAACCTGGGGTCGAGGGCATGTATGTGTTTTTTCACAAGGAGAAAATGACGCCCGCTGGCTGCCTGAACGCTGCGTTCGGATCGTGGAGAGTGACAGTGGCCATCCTAGAAGCGACTCACTGGGCCTACACCCTCAACCCTCCTGTGGTGCATCCTGCGACGTGGGAAGGACCTGAGTTATTTGTGCATGTCAATCGGGACTGCTACTGATCCACTTGTTCCACACATTCATATGAGCTGTGTTTCTCCTCCTTTTACTATTATGTAGGGACCTTTTAATATATTTATTGACTCTACACAATTTAATATGTGACATTATTTTGTCTTTACCAGCCCTCTTCTTAATAACCTTTTTTGTAAAAGATGCCCAGGTGAAAAGCAAAGGCCTCCAGAGGTAAGTAGAAGTCGGCCGACCCCCTTGTATGTCTGCGTTTTATTTTATTTTATTTTTGTTTGTTTGTTTGAAAAGGTGCACTGTGGACCTAAAACAGAGGCCTGGGTGGTCAAGGGAAGCCTTGACCCCCCCTCCCCTTCTGAGTTTCTTGTCGATAACAAGGCATACCTGAGAGTCCCACCAGCAAGACATGTCTAAATCTAAAAATAACTGTTTGGTGAAAACATTCATTTGAGCTCAGGTTTTTTGTGTTAAGTGTATCTGATTGAGTCCAATTTTCTTGTTATATGTCAATGTCTGATTATTTAAAAGTCTCCGTTTCTCTGTCTTGTTCGTGTTACATATTTTTTCTTGTCCAGTTTTGTCTTTAAAATTGGTACCATTTCTAAGTATGGATCCTTATGGTTTTTCTGTGCGTACTCAAGCACAAATCCTTGTTATTTATTTGAACATTTCTGGGCCTAGCATGGCCGCTCCCCCATGTCTGCAGTTGTGACAAGCCCTGGAAAAATAAATTCCAGCTAAGTTGCCTTGCAAAAAGTTTTGTTTTGAACCTGGTTCTCACCTGTAAGAGTAAAATTGGCAAAACTCTCTTGACACAAACTTCCGGAAAACGAACGGCCGATATTAATTTTGTGCGCTTTATGATCTTTGAGTATGAATGTGTGTGAATGAGTGAGTGAACATGTTCAAGGTTAAATTGTCAGCATGCTGTATAAAACAATGGTTGAGCTCATTTGAAACAAATGCAATTGGGTAAATCTAAGTCTAAACTTCAAGAAAATTATTATGCTTGAATGTTTCCTATGTCTTAAAAGTATTATTGCATTGTTTTAAAGAAAAACTGGTGAAAAGTATTTTTCTAAAGATCCTGAAATCTGCATTTTAAAAAATCTGGTATTGCAATACATACAGCTGTTTACATTCTAAACATTGTATCCTGTTCAGCACAGAGGTGTTAGGGAATTTGGGATTTATTACTTTAAGTTAAAGTTTGGAAACATGTATTAGAGATTTAAATGTAAAATTGTTCATTAACGTCAGAAATTTTGCCTGTCCTTTCTTGCAAACTGACACTAGAAATCTGATGGTAAAATGTGGACAATGTGATTAGTATTTTAAAGGAATGTTTAAAGGTTTATCTCCATGCTATTGGGTGTATTTTAAAAAAGGAGAGGAAACTAAGTCCAGACTTAGACTTTTGGTGCACTGATGTCTATAGTTCTTGAATTAGGGAAAAACTGTTATTTGAGTTTAAACTGTTGTTGGAGTTCTAGACAGTAATCTAAACTGCAAAAGAGCCCTTTTTTCTAAAAGGCAAGAGGAGTGCCTTGAGCCTTAGGGGGCCTGAAGGCAGAAGGAGTTCTTTGTTCCCTTAAAGGTTTTTCAATTGCAAATAAAGGCTAAGGTGTTAATTGTTTAAGCCAGTATCAGTAAAAGTTATTAAGAACATTGGAAATGGGTTTCTAAACAATATTTGAAAGTGAAGTTGTCTTAAATGTTTAAAGAAAGAGAAAAAAGGAAAATTAGGACTACCAAAGTAATTGCTTAATTGCTATTTCAGCTTGCTCTTTAAGTTACCTTATAGCAACTTCCAGCTAGCCCATGGAGAAGGACAGCAATCCTTATTCAGACGTAACTTTGGCTTTTACCAGGTTCTAGGTAAGCTAATGCTTAGAGACTATTTCTGTGTTGACCACCTTGTTGCTTTAATTGGGAGTAACGTGGTCTTTTGTAGGACTCATTGATCTGAAAGCCACAGCTTTGAGCCTGCCCGGGCAAAGCAAAGTCCCTGTGAGACTATGGTGTCTAATCTGGAAGCAGGATGCTAGGACAGAGTTGTTTTGGAGCTTGAAGTGGCAGAGTGGTAGCTCTGAGCTGAAAAGCTGGGGGGAAGCACTCAAGCACCAAGCTCGGGAATCATAGTGGTAGGGTGCTAGCCTTGAGCTGGAGAGCTGAGAGACAGTACCCAGGCCCCGAGTTCAAGTACAGCAACCAACAAAGTGAAATGACAATGGCATGTTTATCCCTGTGTGGAGAGACACTACTGGGACACGAAAGCCTCTGCTTGGATGGCAGAGATGGTGTCAGATCTTAGTCACTTGTGCTTGGCCAATCAAATTAATCAGAGCCGGGAGGTCATAGAATAGTTTGTAAGTATGCCTTACTAATGCCAGTGCCTTTCATAACTGGGCAGGAACTTGTCAATCTTCTGTGATAGCGGGTAGTTTAAAGTCCTAATTGAGTAAAATTTTTATTTTTGACACCAGCCACAAATTCAGGAAAAGTTTGTGGATCTGAGGCTTGTGTCTCTATTAATCTGTTTAGATCTGACAACTGAAGCATTGTTAAGGTTGCAGAAATTTAGTTCCCCAGACAATCAAGAAAAAGCCTTTGCAAATGGGTGCTAGGTAGGCTGCGCTCTTGTGGCCAAGGATGGTTTGTGCAGTTGTTGAATGTCAAGTATGATCTCTAGTTTGGAGTACATTGTTGTTCCTGGTGTCTAATCCTTGCAACCCCTTGATAAAACAGGCTGGGCTTCTTAAGGTCCCTGGTCAAACGCGGAGACGGCGCCCCTGAGTCAGCTTGAAGAAGTCATGGAAGTTGAATCTCCGCCCATCAAATCCCCGTTGGACCAAGGGACCAAAGTCATTTTTGGAAAATGTGACAGGATAAATCAGGGGTATAGAAAAGAGTAAAAATTGCACTTGTGTTTCTTTTAAAATAAAAAACGGGGGACATGTTGGGAGCCAGAGTGGAATCAAACTGTACCTTGACTTGCATCAGACGATGGCTTTATTGTCTTATTGCTTTCTGGCCCTATTCTATGTAAATGACCTGAGAATTACCATATGAATGTAACACCTGGAGGTTCCCTGGGTCAGGAGGAGGTAAGAAGGGGGAATGGAAAATAAACGCGGCAGGCTCGGCAGTCTTTGCCAGGACTGCGGACATCCCGGACCCGGTGTGTCTGTCTCTCTTCTTTTTCTTCCTAGTCCTTGTCCCCTATTTCAGGAACCCCAATCTGCGAACCCTGGTTTGCTGCCGGTTGGCCCCGGCAGGGGTTAAGGTTAGGGTCAGGGTAAGACATAGCGTTAGGGTTAGGTTTAGGGTTAGGTTAAGGCTTAGGTTAGGGTTAAGGTTAGGGTTAGGGTAAGAGTATGTGTTAGGATTAGGGTTAGGGTTAGGGTTAGGGTTAGCGTTAGGGTAAGGGTAAGGGTTAGGGTTAGGGTTATGGTTAAGGTAAGGGTAAGGGTTAGGGTTAGGTTTAGGGTAAGGGTAAGGGTAAGGTTTAGGGTTAGGGTAGGGTTAGGGTTAGGTTAAGGGTAAGGTTTAGGGTTAGGGTTAGTGTTAGGTTTAGGGTTAGGGTTAGCGTAAGAGTAAGCGTTAGGTTTAGAGTTAGGGTTAGGGTTAGGGTTAGGGTTAGGGTAAGAGTAAGTGTTAGGGTTAGGGTTAGGTTTAGGGTTAGGTTTAGGGTTAGGGTAAGTTATAGGGTTAGGGTTGGGGTTGGGGTTAGAGTAAGGGTAAGTGTTAGGGTTAAGGTTAGTGTTAGGATAAGGATAAGGGTTAGGGTTAGGTTTAGGGTTAGGATTAGGGGTTAGGGTTAGGGTTAGGTTTAGGTATGGGTTAGGGTTACGGGTTAGGGTTAGGGTTAGGGTGAGGGTTAGGGTTAGGTTTAGGGTTAGCGTAAGAGTAAGAGTTAGGTTTAGAGTTAGGGTTTGTTTTAGGGGTTATGGTTAGGGTTATGGTTAGGGTTAGGATTAGGGGTTAGGGTTATGGTTAGGGTTAGGTAAGGGTTAGAGTTAGGGGTTAGGGTTAGTGTTAGGTTTAGGTTAAGTGTTAGTGTTAGGGTTAGTGTTAGGGTTAGGATAAGAGTTAGGGTTACGGTTAGGGTAAGGGTAAGTGTTAGTGTTAGGGTTAGGGTTAGGGTTAGTGTAAGAGTTAGGGTTAGGGTTAGGGTTAGGTTTAAGGTTGGGGTTAAGGTTAGGGTTAGGGTTAGGGTAAGGGTAAGGGTTAGGCTTAGAGTTAGGTTTAGTGTAAGGTTAAGGATTAGGGTTAGGGGTAGGGTTAGGTTTAGGGTTAGGGTAAGTTTAAGGGATAGGGTTAGGGATAAGGTTAGGGTTAGGGTTGGATTTAGGGTTAGGGTTAGGGTAAGGGTAAGGGTTAGGGTTAGGGTTAGGGTTAGGGTCAAGATTAGGTTTAGGGTTAGGGTTAGAGTAAGGGTTAAGTTTAGGGTAAGGTTTAGGTTTAGGGTTAGGGTTAGGGTTAGTGTAAGGGTAAGGGTTAGGTTTAGGGTTAGGGTTAGTGTAAGGGTAAGGGTTAGGGTTAAGGTTAGGGTTTGGGTTAGGTTTTGGGTTAGGGTTAGTGTAAGGGTAAGGGTTAGGTTTAGGGTTAGAGTTAGGGTTAGGGTAAGGGTTAGGGTTAGGGTTAGGGTTAGTTTTAGTGTTATGGTGACGGTTAGGGTTAGGGTTAGGGTTAGGGTAAGGGTTAGTGTTAGGGTTAATGTTAGGGTTAGCTTTAGGTTTAGGTTAAGGGTAAGGGTTAGGGTTAGGTTTAGGGTTAGGGTAAGACTTAGGGTTTGGGTTAGGGTTAGGGTAGGGGTTAGGTGCAGGGTAAGTGTTAGAGTTAGGGTTAGGGTTAGGATAATTGTAAGGGTTAGGGTTACGGTAAGTGTTAGGGTTAGGGTTAGGGTAAGGGTTAGGGTTAGGGTTATATTTAGGTTTATAGTTAGTGTTAAGGTTAGGGTAAGGTTAAGGGTTAGGTTAGGGTTAGGGATAGGGTAAAGGTGAGGGTTAGCGTGAGGGTTAGGGTTACGTTTAGGGTTAGGGTTAGGGTTAGGTTTAGTGTAAGTTTACGTGTTAGGGTTAAGGTTAAGGTTAGGTTTAGGTTTAGGTTTAGGGTGAGGGTTAGGGTAAAGTAAATGTTAGGTTTAGCATTAGTGTAGGGGTTAGGGTAAGTGTTAGGGTTAGGATTAGGGTTAGGTTTAGAGTTAGGGTTATGGTTAGGGTAAGGGTAAGGGTTAGGTTTAGAGTTAGGGTTAGGGTAAGGGTAAGGGTTAGGGTAAGGGTAAGTGTTACGGTTAGGTTTAGGGTCAGGGTTAGAGTTAGGTTTAGGGTTAGGTTAATGGTAAGGGTTAGGGTTAGGGTTAGGGTTAGGGTAAGGGTTAGGGTTAGGGGTAAGGCTTAGAGTTAGTGTAAGGGTTGGGGTTAGTGTTAGGGTTAGTGTTAGGGTTAGGTTTAGGGTAAGCATTAGGGTTAGGTTAAGGGTAAGTGTTAGGATTAGGGTTAGGGTTAGGGTGAGGGTGAGGGTTAGGATTAGGGTTAGGTTTAGGGTTAGGGTAAGGGTAAGAGTTAGGGGGAAGTTTAGGGTTTGGGTTAGTTTTACAGTTAGGGTTATGGTTATGGTAAGGGTAAGGTTTAGGGTTATGATTAGGTTAGGGTTAGGGTAAAGGTTAGGGTTAGGGTTAGGGTTGGTTGTAAGGTTAGGGTTACGATAAGGGTAAGGGTTGGGGTTAGGTTTAGGGTTAAGTTTAGTGTTTCGGTTAAGGTTAAGGTTAGGGGAAGGGTTAGGGTTAGGGTTAGGGTTAGGTTTAGGGTTAGGTTTAGGGTAACGGGTAGGGTTAGGGTTAGGGTTAGGGTAAGGGTATGTGTTAGTGTTAGGGTTACGGTTAGGTTTAGGGTAAGGGTGAGGTTTAGGGTTAGAGTTAGGGTAAGGGTAAGGGTTAGGGTTAGGGTTAGGGTTAAGGTAAGGGTAAGGGTTAGGGTTAGGGTTGGGGTTAGGTTTAGGGTAAGGGTTAGGGTTAGGTTTAGGGTAAGGCTAAGGTTTAATGTTAGGTTTAGGGACAGGGTTAGGGTTAGGGTTGGGGATAGGGTTAGGTTAGGGGTTAGGGTAATTGTAAGTGTTAGGTTTAGTGTTAGGGTTAGGATAAGGTTAAGGGTTATGGTTAGGGGTTAGGTTTAGGGTTAGGGTTAGGGGTTAGGGGTAGGGGTAGGGGTAGGGTTAATGGAAGGGTTAGGGTTAGAGGTTAGAGTTAGTGTTAGCGTTAGTTTAAGGGCTAGGGTTAGGGTTAGGGTTAGGGTTATGATAAGGGTAAGGATTAGGTTTAGGGTTAGGGTAAGGGTTAGGGATAGTGTTAGGGTTAGGGATAGGGTTAGGGTTAGGGTTAGGGTAAGGGTTAGGGTTAGGGTTAGGGTAAGTGTAAGTGTTAGGGTTAGGGTTAGGGTTAGGTTTAGAGTTAGGGTTAGGGTTAGTGTAAGGGTAAGGGTTAGGGTTAAGGTTAGGGTTAGGGTTAGGTTTAGGGTTAGGGTTAGGTTTATGGTAAGGGTAAGGGTTAGGTTTATGATTAGGGTTAGTGTTAGGTTAAGGGTTAGGTTTAGGGTTAGGGTCAGGTTTAGCGTTAGGGTTAGGGTGAGGGTAAGGGTTAGGGTTAGGGTTAGGGTTAGGGTTAGGTTTAGTGTTTGGGTTAAGGTTAGGGTTAGGGTAAGGGTTATGGTTAGGGTTAGGGTTAGGGTTAGGATTAGGTTTAGGGTTACGGTTAGGGTTTGGGTTAGGGTTAGGGTAAGGTTATGTGTTAGGTTTAGGGTTAGTGTTAGGGTTAGCGTTAGGGTAAGGGTAGGGTTAGTGTTAGGGTTAGGGTTAAGGTAAGGGTAAGGTTTAGGGTTAGGGTTAGGGTTAGGTTTAGGGTAAGGGTTAGGGTTAGGTTTAGTGTAAGGGTTAGGTTTAGGGTTAGGGTTAGGGTTAGGGTTAGGGTTAGGGTAAGGGTAAGGTTTAGGTTTAGGGTTAGGGTTAGGGTTAGGTTAAGGGTTAGGGTAAGGTTAAGGGTTCGGATTAGGTTTAGGGTTAGGGTAAGGCTTAGGTTTACTGTTAGGGTTAGTGTAGGGGTTAAGGTAAGGGTAAGTGTTAGGGTTAGGTTTTGGGTTAGGAGAAGGTTATGGGTTAGGGTTAGGGTAAGGGTTAGGGTTAGGTTTAGGGTAAAGGTTAGGGTTAGGGTTAGGGTTAGTTTTAGTGTTGGGGTTAAGGTTAGGGTTAGGGTAAGTGTTAAGGTTATCCTTAGGGTTAGGTTTAGGGTTAGAATATGGTTAGGGTTAGGGTTAGGGTAAGGGTATGTGTTAGGGTTCATGTTAGGGTTAGGGTTAGGGTTAGAGGTTAAGGTGAGGGTTAGGGTGAGGGGTTAGGTTTAGGGTTAGGGTTAGGTAAAGGGTTAGGGTTAGGGTTAGGGTTAGGGTTAGGGTTAGAGGTTAGGGTTAGGGTTAGGGTGAGGGTTTAGGGTTAGGGTTAGGGTTAGGGGTTAGGGTAAGGGTTAGGGTTAGGGTAAGAGTAAGGGTTGGGTTAGGGTTAGGTTTAGGGGTTAGGGTTTGGGTTAGGGTTAGGGTAAGGGTATGTGTTAGGGTTAGGGTTAGGGTTAGGGATAGGGGTTAGGGTTAGGGTTAGGGTTAGGCTTAGTGTAAGGGAGGGTTAGGCTTGGGTTAAGGGTTACGGTTAGGGTTAGGGTTAGATTTAGGGTTAGGTTTAGGGTAAGGGTTAGGGTTAGGGTTAGGTTTAGGGTTAGGTTAAGGGTTAGGGTTAGGGCTGAGGGTTAGGTTAAAGATTAGGGTTAGGGTTAGGTTTAGGTTTAGGGTTAAGTTTAGCGTTAGGGTGAGGGTTAGTTTTAGGATTAGGGTAAAGGTTAGGGTTAGGGTTAGGTTTAAGGTTGATGTTACGGTTAGGGATAGAGTAAGGGATAGGTTTAGGTTTAGAGTTAGGGTTAAGTTTGAGATTAGGTTTAGGTTTAGAATAAGGGTTAGGGTTAGGGTTAGGGTAAGGGTTAGGGTTAGGGTTAAGGTTAGGATTGGGGTTAAGGTTAGGGTTAGGGTTAGGGTAAGGGTTATGCTTAGGGTTACAGTTAGGATTAGGGTAAGGGTAAGGGTTAGGGTTAGGGTTAGGGTTAGCGTAAGGGTTAGGGGTAAGGTTAGGGGTAGGGTTAGTGTTAGGGTTAGCGTTAGGGTTATGGTTACAGTTAGGGTTTGGGTAAGGGTATGGGCTAGGGTTGGGTTAAGTGTTAGGGTTAGGGTTAGGGTTAGTTTTAGGGTTAAGGTTAGGGTAAGTATTAGTGTTAGGGTTAGGGTAAGGGTTACGGTTAGGGTTAGGGTAAGTGTAAGGATTAGGGTTAGGGTTAGGTGTTAGGGTTAGAGTTAGGTTTAGGGTTAGGTTTAGGGTTAGAGTTAGGGTAAGGGTAAGGGTTAGGGGTAGGGTTAGGGTTAGAGTAAGTTTTAGGGTTAGGGTTAGGGTTAGGGTTAGGGTAAGGGTAAGGTTAGGGTTATTGTTAGGGTTAGGTGTTAGGGTTAGGTTTAGGGTTAGGGTTAGGTTTAGGGTTAGGGTGAGGGTAAGGTTAAGGGTTAGGTTTAGGGTTAGGGTTAGGGTAGGGTAAAAGTAAGGGCTAGGGTTAGGGTTAGGGTTAGGGTTAAGGTTATGGTTAGGATTAAGGTTAGGGTTAGGTTTAGGGTTAGGGTCTGGTTAAGGGTAAGGATTAGGGTTAGGGTTAGTGTTAGGGAAAGGGTAAGGGTTAGGGTTAAGGTTAGGGGTAGCATAAGGATTAGGGTTTGGATTAAGGTTACGGTAAGGGTCAGGGTTAGTGTTAGCATTAAGTTTAGGGTTAGGGTTAAGGTATGGGAAAGGGTTAGGGTTAGGGTGAGGGTTACGGTTAGGGTAGGGTTTGGGGTTAGTTTTAGGTTTAGGGTTAGGGTTAGGGTAAGTATAAGAGTTAGGGTTAGGGTTAGGGTTAAAGTTAGGTTTAAGGTAATGGTTAGGGTTAGGGTTAGGGTAAGGATAAGAGTTAGGGTTAGGGTTAGGGTTAGACTAAGGGTTAGGGTTAGGGTTAGGGTTAGGGTAAGGGTAAGTGTTAGGGTTAGGGTTAGGGTTAGGGTTAGGTTAGGGTTAGGTTAGAGTTAGGGTAAGGTAAGTGTCAGGGTTAGGGTTAGGTTTAGGGTTAGGGTTAAGGTTGAGGTTAGGGTTAGGGTTAGGGTTAGGGTAAGTATAAGAGTTAGGGTTAGGGTTAGGGTTAAAGTTAGGTTTAAGGTAATGGTTAGGGTTAGGGTTAGGGTTAGGGTCAGGGTAAGGGTTAGTGTTAGGGTTAGGTTTAGGGTTGGGGTTAAGGTTAGGGTTAGGGAAAGGGTAAGGGTTAGGGTTAGGGAAAGTGTAAGTTTAGGGTTAGGCTTAGGGTTATGGTAAGGGTAACGGTTAGGGTTAGGGTTAGGGTTAGGGGTTAGGGTAAGGGTTAGGGTTAGGTTTAGGGTTAGGGTTAGGGTAAGGGTAAGGGTTAGGATTAGGGTTAGGGTTAGGGTTAGGTTAGGGTTAGGTTAGAGTTATGGTAAGGTAAGTGTCAGGGTTAGGGTTAGGTTTAGGGTTAGGGTTAAGGTTGAGGTTAGGGTTAGGGTTAGGGTTAGGGTAAGGGTTAAGGTTAGGGTAAGGGTAGGGGTTAGGGTTAGGGTTAGGGTTAAGGTTGAGGTTAGGGTTAGGGTTAGAGTAAGGGTTAGGGTTAGGGTTAGGGTAGGGGCTAGGGTTAGGGGTAGGGTTACGGTTAAATTTAGGGTTAGGATTAGGGTAAGGGTAAGGGTTAGGATTATAGTTAGGGTTAGGGTAAGGGTTAGGTTTAGGGGTTAGGGTTAGGGTAAGCCTAAGGGTTAAGGTTAGAGTTAGTGTTAGGGTTAAGATTACGGTTAGGGTTAGGGTAAGGATAAGGGTTAGGTTTACGGTTAGGGTTAGTTTTAGGGTTAGGTTTAGGGTTAGGGTTAGTGTAAGGGTAAGGGTTAGGTTTATGGTTATGGTTAGGTTTAGGTTTAGGATTAGGGTTAGGGTTAGGGTAAGGGTATGGTTTAGGGTTAGGATTAGATTAGGGTTAGGGTTAAGTTTAGGGTAAGTGTTAGGGTTATGTTTATGGTTAGGGTTTGGGTAAGGGTAAGGGTTATGGTTATGGTTAGGGTTAGGGGTTAGGGTTAGGTTTAGGGTAAGGGTAAGTGTTAGGGTTAGGGTTAGGGTTAGAGTAAGGGTTAGGGTTAGGGTTAGGGTTAGGGTAAGGGTAAGTGTTAGGGTTAGGGTTAGGGTTAGGTTTAGGGTTGGGGTTAAGGTTAGGGTTAGGGTTATGGAAAGGTAAGGGTTAGGGTTAGGGAAAGTGTTAGGGTTAGGGATAGGCTTAGGGTTAGGGTAAGGGTAACGGTTAGGGGTAGGGTTGGGGTTAGGGGTTAGGGTAAGGGTTAGGGTTAGGTTTAGGGTTAGAGTTAGGGTAAGCGTAAGGGGTAGGGTTAGGGTTAGGGTTAGGTTAGGTTTAGGTTAGAGTTAGGGTAAGGTAAGGGTCAGGGTTAGGGTTAGGTTTAGGGTTAGGCTTAAGGTTGAGGTTAGGGTTAGGGTTAGGGTAAGGGTTACGATTAGGGTAAGGGTAAGGGTTAGGGTTAGTGTTAGGGTAAGGGTTAAGGTTGAGATTAGGGTTACAGTAAGGGTTAGGGTTAGGGTTAGGATAAGGTTTATGGTTAGTGTTAGGGTTACGGTTAGAGTTAGGGTTAGGATTAGGGTAAGGGTAACGGTTAGGATTAGAGTTAGGGTTAGGGTAAGGGTTAGGTTTAAGGGTTAGGGTTAGGGTAAGCGTAAGGGTTAAGGTTAGGGTTAGGGTTAGGTTTAAGGTTAGGGGTAGGGTTAGGGTAACCGTAAGGGTTAGGTAAAGGTTAGGGTAAGGGTTAGGGTAAGGGTTAGGGTTAGGGTTAGGGTTAGGTTAAGGGTTTGGGTTAGGGTAATGGTAAGGGTAAGGGTTAGGGTTAAGTTTAGGGTTAGGGTTAGGGTAAGGGTAATGGTTGGGGCTTGGTTTAGGGTTAGGGGTAGGGTAAGGGTAATTGTTAGGTTTAGTGTTAGCTTTAGGTTTAGGGTTAGGGTTATGGTTAGGGTTAGGGAAAGGATAAGGTTTAGGGTTAAGGTTAGGTTTAGGTTTAGGGTTAGGGTTAAGGTTAGGGTTAGGGTAAGGGTAAGCGTTAGGTTTAGGGTTAGGATTAATTTTAGGGTTAGGTTTAGGGTTAGGGTTAGTGTTAGAGTAAGGATTAGGGTTAGGGATAGGGTAAGTTTTAGGGTTAGGGTTAGGGTTAGCATTAAGTTTAGGGTTAGGGTTAAGGTAAGGGGAAGGGTTAGGGTTAGGCTTAGGGTTAGGGTTAGGGTAAGGGTCAGGATTAGGTTTATGTTTAGGGTTATTGTTAGGTTTAGGGTTAGGGTTAGGGTTAGGGTTAGTGTAAGGGTAAGGTTTAGGGTTAAGATTAGGGGTAGGGTTAGGTTTAGGGTTAGGGTTAGTGTTAGGGTAAGGATAAGGGTTAGCATTAGGATTAGGGTAGGGTTAGGTTCAAGGTTAGGGTAAGTGTTAGGGTTAGGATTAGGGTTAGGGTTTGAGTAAGGGTAAGCTTTAGGGTTAAGAATAGGGTTAGGGTTAGGGTTAGGGTTAGTATACGGGTAAGGGTAAGGGTTAGGGTTAACTTTAGGGTTAGGGTTAGGTTTAGGGTTAGGTTAGGGTTAGGGTTAAGGTAAGGGTAAGGGTTAGGGTTAAGGTTATGGTTAGGTTTAGTTTTAGGGTTAGGGTTAGGTTTAGGGTTAGGGTAAGACTTAGGGTTAGGGTTAGGGTAACTGTTAGGGTTAGGGTTAGGGTAAGGGTTAGGTTTAGGGTTAGGTTTAGGTTTAGAGTTAGGGTTACAGTTAGGGTAAGGTTAAGGGTTAGGTTAGGGTTAGGGTTAGGGTAAAGGTGAGGGTTAGGGTTAGGGATAGGGTTAGGTTTAGGGTTAGGGTTAGGGTTAGGGTTAGTGTAAGGGTAAGGGTTAGGGTTAAGGTTAGGGTTAGTTTTAGGTTTAGGGTTAGGTTTAGGGTTAGGTAAGGTAAATGTTAGGTTTAGCATTAGGGTAGGGGTTAGGGTAAGTGTTAGGGTTAGGGTTAGGTTTAGGTTTAGAGTTAGGGTTAGGGTTAGGGTACGGGTAAGGGTTAGGTTTAGAGGTAGGGTTAGGGTAAGGGTAAGGGTTAGGGTTAGGGTTACTGTGAGGTTAAGGGTAAGTGTTACGGTTAGGGTTAGAGTTAGGGTTAGGGTAAGGCTTAGGGTAAGGGTTAGTTTTAGGGTTAGGGTTAGGTTTAGGGTAATGGTAAGGGTTAGGGTTAGGATTAGCATTAGGGTTAGGGTTAGGGTAAAGGTTTGGGTTAGGGTTAGGGTTAGGGTAAGGGTAAGGGTAAGGGTTAGGGTTAGGGTTAGGGTTAGGTTTAGAGTTAGGGTTAGGGTTAGGGTTAGGGTAAGGGTAAGTGTTAGGGTTAAGGTTAGGGTTAGCGTTAGGTGTAGAGTTAGGTTTAGTGTTAGGGTAAGGGTAAGGGTACGGTTTAGGGTTAGGATTAGGGTTAGGGTTAGGGTAAGGGTTAGGGTTAGATTTAGGGTTAGTTTAGGGTTAGGGTTGGGTAAGGGTAAGGTTTAGGGTTAGGGTTAGGGTTAGGTTTAGTTTTGGGGTGAAGGTTAGGGTTAGGGTAAGGTTTAGGGTTAGGGTTATTGTTAGGTTTAGGGTTAGGTTTAGGGTTAGGTTAACGTTAGGGTTAGGGTTAGGGTAAGCGTATATGTTAGGGTTAGAATTAGGGTTAGGGTAGCTTTAGCGTTAGGGTAAGGGAAAGGGTTAGGGTTAGGGTTTCGGTTAGGGTTAAGGTAAGGTTAAGGGTTAGGTTAGGGTTAAGTTTAGGGTAAGAGTTAGGGTTAGGTTTAAGGTAAGGGTAAAGTTTAGCGTTATGTTTAGAGTTAGGGTTAAGGTAAGGGTAAGGGTTAGGGTTAGTGAGGGTTAGGTTTAGGTTTAGGGTTAGGGTAAAGGTAAGGGTTAGGGTTAGGTTTAGGCTTAGGGTTAGGATAAGGGTTAGGGTTAGGGTTAGGTTTGGGTACGGGTTAGAGTAAGGGTAAGTGTCAGGGTTAGGGTTAGGGTGAGGATAAGGTTAAAGGTTAGGGTTAGGGTTAGAGATAGGGTTAGGGGTTTAGGGTTAGGGTTAGGGTTAGGATTAGGGTTAGGGTTAGGGTTAGGTTTAGGGTTAGGGTTAGGGTTAGAGTTAGGTTTAGGGTTAGGGTAAGGGTAAGGGTTGGGGTTAGATTTAGGGTTAGGGTAAGCGTTAGGGTTAGGGTTAGGGTTAGGTTTAGGGTTAGGGTTAGGGTAAGGGTAAGTGTTAGGGTAGAGGTTAGAGTAAGGGTAATTGTTAGGGGTAGGGATAGGGGTAAGGTTTAGGGTTAGGGTTAGGTTTAGGGGTTAGGGTTAGGGATAGGTTTAGGGTTAGGGTTAGGGTTAGGGGTTATAGTTTGTATTAGGTTTAGGTTAAGGGTTAGGTTAGGTTTAGGGTTATGGTTATGTTTAGGATTAGGGTTAGGGTTAGGGTAAGGGTTCGCATTAGGGTTAGGGTTTGGGTTAGGGTTAGGGTAAGGGTTCGCATTAGGGTTAGGGTTTGGGTTAGGGTTAGGGTAAATGTTAGGGTTATGGTTAGGGTTAGGGTAAGTTTTAGGGTTAGGGTAAGGGTAAGGGTTAGTGTTAGGCTTAGGGTAAAGTTTAGGGTTAGGTTTAGGTTAAGGGTAAGGGTTAGGATTAAGTTTAGGGTTAGGGTTAGGTTTAGGTTAGGGTTAGGGTTAGGATTAGGAGTAGGGTTTGGGTTAGGTTTAGGTTGAGGGTTAGGTTAAGGCTTAGGTTTGGGTTAGGGTTAGTGTTAGGTTAAGGGTATGTGTTAGGGTTAGGGTTAGGGGTTGGTTAGGGTTAGCGTTAGGGTAAGGGTAAGGGTTAGGGTTAGGGTTAGGGTTAAGGTAAGGGTAAGGGTTAGGGTTTGGGTTAGTGTTAGGTTTAGGGTAAGGGTTAGGGTTAGGTTTAGGGTAAGGGTAAGGTTTAGGGTTAGGGTTAGGGTTAGTGTTACGGTTAAGTTACGGTTATGGTTAGGGGTATTGTTCGTGTTAGGGGTAGCGTTAGGTTTACAGTTTGGGTTAGGGTTAGGGTTAGGGATTTAGGGTTAGGTTTAGGGTTAGGTTAGGGTTAGGAGTAGGGGTAGGATAGGGGTAGGGTTAGGGTTAGGGTTATGGTTAGGGGTAGCTGTAGGGGTAGGATTAAGTTTAGGGGTAGGCATAGATTTAGGGGTAGGGTTAGGGTTAGGGTTAGGTAGGGGTAGGTTTAGGGTTAGGGTTAGGGTAAGGGTTAGGGGTAGGATTAGGTTTAGGGTTAGGGTTAGGGTTAGCGTAAGGCGTAGGGTTAGGGTTACCGTTAGGGGTAGGGTAGGGTTAGGTTTAGGGTTAGGGGTAGGGTTAGGGTTAGGGTTAGGGTTAGCGTTAGGATTAGGCTTAGGGTTAGGGTTAGGGTTATGGTTAAGGGTAGGGTTAGGGCTTGGGGTAGGGTTAGGGTTAGGTTTAGGGTTAGGATTAGTGTTAGGGTTTTACGGTTTGGATTAGTGTTTGGGGTAGGGGTAGGGTTAGTGGTAGGGTTAGGGTAATGGTTAGGGGTAGGGGTAGGTTTAGGGTTAGGGCTAGGGTTAGGGTTAGTGTTAGGTTTAGGGGAAGGGTTAGTTTTAGGGGTAGGGTTAGGTTAGGGGTAGGGGCAGAGTTAGGGGTAGGGTTAGGGGTAGGGTTAGGGTTAGGATCAGGGTTAGGGTTAAGGTTAGGGTTAGGGCTAGGGTTAGGGTTAGGGTTAAGGGTAGGATTAGGGGTAGGGTTATGGTTAGGGGTAGGGTTATGGTTAGGGTTAGGTTTAGGGGTAGGGGTAGGTATAGGGTTAGGGTTAGGGTTAGGGTTAGGGTTAGTGTTAGGGTTAGGTTATGGTTAGGGTTAGGGTAAGGGTAAGGGTAGGGTTAGGATTAGGGTAAGGGGTAGGGTTAGGGTTAAGTTTAGGGTTAGGTTTAGGGTTAGATTTATGGTAAAGGTAAGGTTTAGGGTTAGGGTTAGGGTTAGGTTATGGTTAGGGTTAGGGTAAGGGTAAGGGTTAGGGTTAGGTTTAGGGTTAGGGTTAAGGCAAGGGTAAGGATTAGGGTTAGGGTTAGGGTTAGGTTTAGGTTTATGGTCAGGGTTAGGGTAAGGCTAAGGGTTAGGTTAAGGTTAGGGTTAGGGTTAGGTTTAGGGTTAGGTTAAGGGTTAGATTTGGGTCAGGGTTAGTGTTAGGGTAAGGGTATGTGTTAAGGATAGGGTTAGGGTTGGGTTAAGGTTTGCGTTAGGGTAAGGGTTAGGGTTAGGGTTAGGGTTAAGGTAAGGGTAAGGGTTAGAGTTAGGGTT
Organism: Megascapheus bottae; assembly: GCA_024803745.1. Lineage (NCBI taxonomy): Eukaryota > Metazoa > Chordata > Mammalia > Rodentia > Geomyidae > Megascapheus > Megascapheus bottae. The sequence continues at coordinate 2,858,976 of JANJXV010000086.1, forward strand.
AGGGTTAGGTTTAGGTAAGGGTTAGGGTTAGGTTTAGGGTAATGGTAAGGTTTAGGGTTAGGGTTAGAGTTAGGGTTAGGTTAAGGATAAGGGTTAGGGTTAGGGTTAGAATTATATTTAGGTTAAGGGTTAGGTTTAGGTTAAGGGTAAGGTAAGGTTTAGGGTTAGGGTTAGGGTAAGGGTAAGGGTTAGGGTTAGGGTTAGGTTTAGGGGTAGGTTTATGGTTAGGGTAAGGGTAAAGTTTAGGGTTAGGGTAAGAGTTAGGGTTTGGGTTAGGGTTAGAGTTAGGGTTAGGTTTAGGTTAAGGGTAAGAGTTACGGTGAGGGTTAGAGTTAGATTTAGGGTTAGGGTAAGGGTTACGGTTAGGGGTTAGGGTTAGGTTTTATGGTATGGTTTAGGGTTAGAGTTAGGGTTAGGGTTAGGGTAAGGTTTAGGGTTAGAGTTAGGATTAGGGTAATGGTTAGGGTTAGGGTTAAAGTTAGGTTAAGCGTAAATGGTAGGGTTAGGGTTAGAGTTATGGTTAGGGTAAGGGTAAGGTTAGGGTTAGGGTTAATTTTAGGTTTAGGTTTAGGGTTAGGTTAAGGGTAAGGGTTATGGTTAGGATTAGGGTTAGGGTTAGGGTAAGGGTTAGGGTTAAGGTTAGGGTTAGGGTTAGGTTTAGTGTTTGACTTAAGGTTAGGGTTAGGGTAAGGGTTAGGTTTAGGGTTAGGGTTAGGTTTAGGGTTAGGTTTAGGGTTACGGTTATGGTTACGGTTAGGGTTAGGGTAAGGGTATGTGTTAGGGTTAGGGTTAGGGTTAGCGTTAGGGTAAGGGTAAGGGTTAGGGTTAGGGTTAGGGTTAGGATTAGGTTTAGGGTAAGGCTTAGGGTTAGGTTTAGGGTAAGGTTAAGGGTAAGGTTTAGGGTTATGATTAGGATTAGGTTAGGGTAAGGGTAAGGGTTAGGGTTACGGTTAGGTTTAGGGTTAGGTTTAGGGTTAGGGTTAGGGTAAGGGTAAGGGTTAGGGTTAAGGTTCGGGTAAGGATTAGGGTTATGGTTAGGTTTAGGGTTAGGGTTAGAGTTAGGGTTAGGGTTAGGTTAAGTGTAAGGGTTAGGGTGAGGTTTAGGGTTAGGGTTAGGGTCAGGGTAAGGGTTACGGTTAAGGGTTAGGGTTAGGGTTAGGGTTAGGTTTAGGATTAGTTTTAAGGTTAGGGTTAGGGTGCGGGTAAGGGTAAGGTTTAGGGTTAGATTTAGGTTGAGGGTTAGGGTAAGTGTTAGGGTTAGGGTTAGGGTTAGGGTTATGGTTAGGGTAAGGGTAAGTCTTAGGGTTAGGATTAGGTTTAGGGTTGGGGTTAAGGTTAGGGTTAGGGTTAGGGTAAGAGTAAGGGTTAGGGTTAGGGTTAAGGTAAGTGTTAGGGTTTGGGTTAGGGTTAGGGTTACAGTTACGGTTAGGTTTCGGACTAGGGTAAGGGTAAGGGATAGGGTTAGGTTTAGCGTTCTGGAAGCGTAACAGTTAGGATTATGGTTAGGGTTAAGGTAAGGGTTAGGTTTAGGGTTAGGGTAAGGGTAAGGGTTATGGTTAGGATTAGGGTTAGGGTAGGGTTAGGGTTAGGGTTAGGGTAAGGGTTATGTTAGGGTTTAGGATAAGGGTAATTGTTAGTGTTAGGGTTAGGTTTAGGATAAGGGTAAGGATTAGGGTTAGGGTTAGGGTTAGTGTTAGGTTCAGGGTTAGGGTTAGGGTAAGGGCAAGGGTTAGAGTTAGGTTTAGGGTTAAGGTTAGGGTTAGGATTAGGGTGAGGTTTAGGTTTAAGGTTAGGGTTATGTTTAGGGTTAGGGTAAGGATTAGGGTTAGAGTTAGGGTAAAGGTTAGGTTTAAGGTTAGGTTTAGGGTAAGGGTAGGGTGAGGGTTACTGTTAAGTTAAGGGTAAGTGTTAGGGTTAGGGTTAGAGTTAATATTAGGGTAAGTGTTAGGGTTAGGATAAGGGTGAGGGTTAGGGTTAGGTTTAAGGTTAGGGTTAGGGGTTAGGGATAGGGTTAGGGGTTAGGGTTAGGGTTAGGCTTAGGGTAAGGGTAAGGGTTGTGTTTAAGGTTAGGGTTCGAGTTAGGTTTCGAGTTAGGTTTAGGTTTAGGGTAAGGGTAAGGGTTAGGGTTTGGATTAGGGTTAGGGATAGGGTTAGGGTTAGGGTTAGGTTTAGGGTTAGGGTTAGGGTTGGGGTAAGTGTAAGTGTTAGGGTTAGGGTTAGCGTTAGGTTTAGTGTTGGAGTTAAGTTTAGGGTTAGGGTAAGGGTTAGGGTTAGGATTAGGGTTAGGTTTAAGGTTAGGTTAAGGGTTAGGTTAGGGTTATGGTTATAGTTAGGGTAAGTGTATGTGTTAGGGTTAGGGTTAGGATTAGGGTTAGGGTTAGGGTTAGGGTTAGCGTTAGGGTAAGGGTAAGGGTTAGGGTTACGTTTAGGGTTAAGGTAAGGGTAAAGGTTAGGGTTAGGGTTACGGTTAAAGGGTTAGGGTTAGGGTTAGGGTTAGGGTTAGGGTTAGGGTTAGGGTTAGGGTTAGGATTAGTTTAAGAGTAAGGGTTAGGGTTAGGTTTAGAGTAAGGGTAAGGGTAAGGTTTAGCGTTAGGGATATGGTTAGGGTTAGGGTAAGGGTAAGGGTTAGGGTTAGGGTTAGGTTTAGGGTTAGGTTTAGGGTTAGGGTAAGGTAAGTTTTGGGTTAGGGTTTGGGTAAGGGTTAGGATTAGGGTTAGGGTTAGCGTTAGGTTTAGAGTTAGGGTTAGGGTTAGGTTAAGAGTAAGGTTTAGGGTGAGGGTTAGGGTTAGGGTTGGTCAGGGTAAGATTAACGGTTAGGGGTTAGGGTTAGGGTTAGAGTAAGGGTTAGGGTTAGTGTTAGGGTTAGGGTTAGGGTAAGGGTTAGGGATAGGGTTATGATTAGGGTAAGGGTAAGTGTTAGTGTTACTGTTAGGTTAAGGGTAAGTGTTACGGTTAGGGTTAGAGTTAGGGTTAGGGTAAGGGTTAGGGTTAGGGTTAGTTTTAGGGTTAGGGTTGGGCTTAGGGTAAGGATAAGGATTAGCATTAGGGTTAGGGTTAGGGTAAGGGTTAGGGTTAGGGTTAGGGTTAGGTTTATGGTTAGGGTTAGGGTTAGTGTTAGGGTTAGGGTTAGGTTTAGTGTTTGGGTTAAGGTTATGGTTAGGGTAAGTGTTATGGTTAGGGTTAGGATTAGGTTTAGGGTTAGGTTTATGGTTACTGTTAGGGTTACGGTCAGGGTTAGGGTAAGGGTATGAGTTAGGGTTAGGGTTAGTGTTAGGGTTAGGGTAAGGGTAAGGTTTCGGGTTACGGTTAGGGTTAGGGTTAGGGTTAGGGTAAGGGTTAAGGATAGGGGTTAGGGTTGTGTTAGGGTTGGTTAAGAGTTAGGGTTAGGGTTGGGGTTATGGTTAGGAGAAGGGTTAGGGTTAGGATTAGGTAAGTATTAGGGTTAGGATTAGGGTTAGGGTAAGTGTTAGGGTTAGGGTTAGGGTTAGGGTTAGGGTAAGGGTTAGGGTTAGGGTTAGGGTTTGTGTTAGGGTAAGGGTAAGGGTTAGGGTTAGAGTTAGGTTTAGGTTTAGGGTTAGGGTTAGGGTTAGGGTAAGGGTAAGAGTTAGGGTTAAGGTTAGAGTTAGGGTTAGGTTTAGGGTTAGGGTTAGGGTTAGTGTAAGGGTAAGGTTTAGGGTTAGGATTATGGTTAGGGATAGGGTAAGGGTTAGGGTTAGGGTTAGGGTTAGTTTAGGGTTAGGGTTGGGTAAGGGTAAGATTTAGGCTTCGGGTTAGGGTTAGGTTTAGTTTTGGGGTTAAGGTTAGGGTTAGGGTAAGGTTTAGGGTTAGGTTTAGTGTTAGGTTTAGGGTTAGGTTTAGGGTTAGGTCAATGTTAGGGTTAGGGTTAGGGTAAGGGTGTGTGTTAGGGTTAGAATTAGGGTTAGGGTAGCTTTAGCGTTAGGGTTATGGTAAGGGTTAGGGTTAGGGTTACGGTTAAGGTTAGGGTAAGGGTAAGGGTTAGGTTAGGGTTAGGTTTAGGTTTAGGGTATCAGTCAGGGTTAGGCTTAAGTTAAGGGTAAAGTTTAGCGTTATGTTTAGAGTTAGGGTTCGGGTAAGGGTAAGGGTTAGGGTTAGTGAGGGTTAGGGTTAGGTTTAGGGTTAGGGTAAAGGTAAGGGTTAGGGTTAGGTTTAGGCTTAGGGTTAGGATAAGGGTTAGGGTTAGGGTTAGGGTTGGGTATGGGTTAGGGTAAGGGTAAGTGTCAGGGTTAGGGTTAGGGTGAGGATAAGGGTAAGGGTTAGGGTTAGGGTTAGAGTTAGGTTTAGGTGTTAGGATTAGGTTTAGGGTTAGGATTTGGGTTAGGGGTTATGTTTAGTGTTAGGGTTAGTGTAAGTGTTAGGGTTAGGTGTTAGGGTTAGTGTTAGGGTCAGGTTAAGGGTTAGGGTTAGGGTTAGGATAAGGGTTAGGGTTAGGGTTAGGGTAAGCGTAAGTGTTAGTGTTAGGGTTAGGGTTAGGGTTAGGGTAAGTGTTAGGCGTAGGGTTAGGGTTAGGTTTAGTGTTGGGCTTGAGTTTACGGTTAGGGTTAGGGTAAGGTTAAGGATTAGGGTTAGGTTTAGGGTTAGGGTTAGGGTAAGGGTTAGGATTAGGTTTAGGGTTAGCATTAAGGTTAGGGTTGGGGTTAGGGTAAGGGTAAGGGTTAGGGTTAGGGTTAGGTTTAGGGGTTACGGTTAGGGTAGGTTTAGGTTTTGGGTTGGGTAAGGGTAAGGGTTAGGGTTAGGGATAGGGTTAGGGTTAGGTTTAGGGTAAGGGTTAGGGTTAGGGTAATTGTAAGGGTTAGAGTAAGGGTTAGAGCTAGGGTTAGGTTTAGTGTTGGGGTTAATGTAAGGGGAAGGGTTATGGTTATGTTTCGGGTTAGGGTTAGCGTTAAAGTTAGGGTTAGGGTTAGGTTAGGGTTAGGGTAAGTCTAAGTCTTAGGGTTAGTGTTAGGTTTAGGGTTAGGTTTAGTGTATGGGTAAGGTTTAGGGTTAGGATTAGGGTTAGGGTTAGGATTAGGTTTAGGGTTAGGGTAAGGGTAAGGTTTAGGGTTAGGGTTAGGGTAAAGGCACGGGTTAGGGTTAGGGTTAGGGTAAGGGTAAGGGTAAGGTTAGGGTTAGGGTTAATTTTAGGTTTAGGGTTAGGGTTAGGGTAAGGGTAAGGGTTAGGGTTAGGATTAGGGTTAGGGTTAGGGTAAGGGTTAGGGTTAGGGTTAGGGTTAGGGTAAGGGTAAGGGTAAGGGTTAGAGTTAGGGTTAGGGTTAGGTTTAGTGTTTGACTTAAGGTTAGGGTTAGGGTAAGGGTTAGGGTTAGGGTTAGGGTTAGGTTTAGGGTTAGGTTTAGGGTTACGGTTAGGGTTAGGGTAAGGGTATGTGTTAGGGTTAGGGTTAGGGTTAGCGTTAGGGTAAGGGTAAGGGTTAGGGTTAGGGTTAGGGTTAGGATTAGGTTTAGGGTAAGGCTTAGGGTTAGGTTTAGGGTAAGGTTAAGGGTAAGGTTTAGGGTTATGATTAGGATTAGGTTAGGGTAAGGGTAAGGGTTAGGGTTACGGTTAGGTTTGGGGTTAGGTTTAGGGTTAGGGTTAGGGTTAGGGTAAGGGTAAGGGTTAGGGTTAGGGTTCGGGTAAGGATTAGGGTTACGGTTAGGTTTAGGGTTAGGGTTAGGGTTAGGGTTAGGGTTAGGTTAAGTGTAAGGGTTAGAGTGAGGGTTAGTGTTAGGGTTAGGGTCAGGGTAAGGGTTACGGTTAGGGGTTAGGGTTAGAGTTAGGGTAAGGGTTAGGGTTAGTGTTATGGTTAGGGTAAGGGTAAAGGTTAGGGTTAGGGTTAGGTTTAGGGTAAGGGTTAGGGTGAGGGTTACGGTTAAGTTAAGGGTAAGTGTTAGGGTTAGGGCTAGAGTTAATATTAGGGTAAGTGTTAGGGTTAGGATAAGGGTAAGGGTTAGGGTTAGGTTTAAGGTTAGGGTTAGGGGTTAGGATTAGGGTTAGGGGTTAGGGTTAGGGTTAGGTTAGGGTAAGGTTAAGGGTTGTGTTTAAGGTTAGGGTTCGAGTTAGGTTTCGAGTTAGGTTTAGGTTTAGGGTAAGGGTAAGGGTTAGGGTTAGTATTAGGGTTAGGGATAGGGTTAGGGTTAGGGTTAGGTTTAGGGTTAGGGTTGGGGTAAGTTTAAGTGTTAGGGTTAGGGTTAGCGTTAGGTTTAGTGTTGGAGTTAAGTTTAGGGTTAGGGTAAGGGTTAGGGTTAGGATTAGGGTTAGGTTTAAGGTTAGGTTAAGGGTTAGGTTAGGGATATGGTTATAGTTAGGGTAAGTGTATGTGTTAGGTTTAGGGTTAGGATTAGGGTTAGGGTTAGGGTTAGGGTTAGCGTTAGGGTAAGGGTAAGGGTTAGGGTTACGGTTAGGGTTAAGGTAAGTGTAAGGGTTAGGGTTAGGGTTACGGTTAAAGGTGATGGTTAGGGTTATGGTTAGGATTAGTTTAAGAGTAAGGGTTAGGGTTAGGTTTAGCGTAAGGGTAAGGGTAAGGTTTAGCGTTAGGGATATGGTTAGGGTTAGGGTAAGGGTAAGGGTTAGGGTTAGGGTTAGGTTTAGGGTTAGGTTTAGGGTTAGGGTAAGGGTAAGGTTTAGCGTTAGGGATATGGTTAGGGTTAGGGTAAGGGTAAGGGTTAGGGTTAGGGTTAGGTTTAGGGTTAGGTTTAGGGTTAGGGTAAGGTAAGTTTTGGGTTAGGGTTAGGGTAAGGGTTAGGATTAGGGTTAGGGTTAGCGTTAGGTTTAGAGTTAGGGTTAGGGTTAGGTTAAGAGTAAGGTTTAGGGTGAGGGTTAGGGTTAGGGTTGGTCAGGGTAAGATTAACGGTTAGGGGTTAGGGTTAGGGTTAGAGTAAGTGTTAGGGTTAGTGTTAGGGTTAGGGTTAGGGTAAGGGTTAGAGTTAGGGTTATGATTAGGGTAAGGGTAAGTGTTAGGGTTACTGTTAGGTTAAGGGTAAGTGTTACGGTTAGGGTTAGATTTAGGGTTAGGGTAAGGGTTAGGTTTAGGGTTAGTTTTAGGGTTAGGGTTGGGGTTAGGGTAAGGGTAAGGATTAGCATTAGGGTTAGGGTTAGGGTAAGGGTTAGGGTTAGGGTTAGGGTTAGGTTTATCATTAGGGTTAGGGTAAGGGTAAGGGTTAGTGTTAGGGTTAGGGTTAGGATTAGGTTTAGGGTTATGTTTAGGGTTACGGTTAGGGTTACGGTCAGGGTTAGGGTAAGGGTATGTGTTAGGGTTAGGGTTAGTGTTAGGGTTAGGGTAAGGGTAAGGGTTCGGGTTACGGTTAGGGTTAGGGTTAGGGTTAGGGTAAGGGTTAAGGATAGGGTTTAGGGTTGTGTTAGGGTTGGTTAAGAGTTAGGGTTAGGGTTGGGCTTATGCTTAGGATAAGGGTTAGGGTTAGGGTTAGGGTTAGGTAAGTATTAGGGTTAGGGTTAGGGTTAGGGTAAGGGTTAGGGTTAGGGTTAGGGTTTGGTTTAGGGTAAGGGTAAGGGTTAGGGTTAGAGTTAGGGTTAGGTTTAGGGTTAGGGTTAGGGTTAGGGTAAGGGTAAGAGTTAGGGTTAAGGTTAGAGTTAGGGTTAGGTTTAGGGTTAGGGTTAGGGTTAGTGTAAGGGTAAGGTTTAGGGTTAGGATTATGGTTAGTGATAGGGTAAGGGTTAGGGTTAGGGTTAGGGTTAGTTTAGGGTTAGGGTTGGGTAAGGGTAAGGTTTAGGGTTCGGGTTCGTGTTAGGTTTAGTTTTGGGTTAAGGTTAGGGTTAGGGTAAGGTTTAGGGTTAGGTTTAGTGTTAGGTTTAGGGTTAGGTTTAGGGTTAGGTCAATGTTAGGGTTAGGGTTAGGGTAAGGGTATATGTTAGTGTTAGAATTAGGGTTAGGGTAGCTTTAGCGTTAGGGTAAGGGTAAGGGTTAGGGTTAGGGTTACGGTTAGGGTTAGTGTAAGGGTAAGGGTTAGGTTAGGGTTAGGTTTAGGTTTAGGGTAACAGTTAGGTTTAGGCTTAAGTTAAGGGTAAAGTTTAGCGTTATGTTTAGAGTTAGGGTTCGGGTAAGGGTAAGGGTTAGGGTTAGTGAGGGTTAGGGTTAGGTTTAGGGTTAGGGTAAAGGTAAGGGTTAGGGTTAGGTTCAGGCTTAGGGTTAGGATAAGGGTTAGGGTTAGGGTTAGGGTTGGGTATGGGTTAGGGTAAGGGTAAGTGACAAGGATAGGGTTAGGGTGAGGATAAGGGTAAGGGTTAGGGTTAGGGTTAGAGTTAGGTTTAGGTGTTAGGGTTAGGTTTAGGGTTAGGATTTGGGTTAGGGGTTATGTTTAGTGTTAGGGTTAGTGTAAGTGTTAGGGTTAGGTGTTAGGGTTAGTGTTAGGGTTAGGTTAAGGGTTAGGGTTAGGGTTAGGATAAGGGTTAGGGTTATTGTTAGGGTAAGGGTAAGTGTTAGTGTTAGGGTTAGGGTTAGGGTTAGGGTAAGTGTTAGGCGTAGGGTTAGGATTAGGTTTAGTGTTGGGCTTAAGTTTAGGGTTAGGGTTAGGGT